>JAXQJV010000474.1:0-19068 GCA_037042255.1 Penicillium sp. PG106-07D
GCGGTGAATTGCGCCGAGTTCACCACTGCTCTTTATCCCGTACTCATGTCTCAGGACGGACGACGGCCGCTGGATTCGACGCGGGCCTCTGCAGCCATTGGGCCTTCGGCGTCGTCGAGACCGGATGTTCCGGGTAGGTGATAGCTTCCCCTCCTCCACAAACTTGGGAGACAATTTATCTCTGTTGGAGATGGCGGCTCACAATATTATCCCTTCACAGAACACTCAGGCAGTGGCGATTCAAATACCAAGTCGAGAAGACGCCGGCGTGGCGCTGACCCGGATTCTCACCCCAAAACCCAGTCATTTTATTTTGTCGATTCCACCTCATCCTCGAAGGAGAAGCGGGCACATGTGATGCGACACCACGTTCAAGAGAAAAGGAAGCATCGGAAACTTTCGCATGGGAGCTTGCAAACAGAACAAGCCCCAGAACCAACGGTCTGGCCGGCCAGGACGGATTCAGGATATGATACGGAGACTTCCAAAGAGATGGCCATGGCCGGCGCGCCAGGGCCTACTGTTGAGCAAGCATCATCGGTACGGCAATCGTGGTCTCTCTTGTGCCTGGATTGGCTGAGAGAGAGAGCAATTACAGACTGAAGCAATATACTGACAAGGTGTTTTTCAAGCTTCAGATCCGCTTCTCCACTGTGAAGCCGTTTGCCCGTGAAACGCTACCCCAAATGGACTCACCCATGACGATGCTCGATGCATCGCGAAGGGACCCGTTTTCCAGCCTACCGTTCGCGCAAACCCCTGAAGATAGAGAGTTGGTGGACTATTGGACGACGAAATTGACCTACTGGTCCGGTCAGAATCCTTATGTGAAGAACCAAATTTTCCGGACGGCCATGGAACATCCTTTCTCGTTCCAAGCCGTGATACTGGTATACTGCGCGAGATGGAAGGCCCAGCTGTATGGACAGAAAGACACCAAGGAAGTCCAGCGACATGTTGGACAGGCCAGGAAGAATATCGAAGACGCTACAGCAGGCTTGTTGCAGGTGCATGACGACCAATTAGCCATGGCCTTGGCAGGCATGGCTCTGTCAGAGGAGCGATTTGGGAGCAGCCAAGATGCTCACGCGTACCTTGAGCATGCTGTTCAACTCATGCGCCGACGCCCTGGATCAAACCCATCCGTTGAAGTTTTTGTCCAATACATCCGGTACATTCTGCCATCGCGGTCCCCAATCATGACCCCTGCCGATCGACGCTGGCTGGTGACGTTTCTCCAAGGAGCGGAAGACCTCATGCGGAGGCACAGCTCTTCCGAACACCAACTCCAATCATCCCATCGACACACAGCCTTTCAGATGGGAAGCCCACTCTTCTCCCTCCTTTCCAGTGGACCTCGGCCCTCGCAAGTACCACAGGAATCACGAATCTATGTCGTCCGCGACGACCAGACCCAGGAGGTCAGCCGGACGGCCTCATTGATTTACATCACTGCTGCACTGTGGGACTTTAAAGACTCGATTAGCCGGACTCATAGGTTCCTGGCGTACCTGTCCGCGATGGTTGAGCAGCACCAGCTCGACCGGCACCCTGCCTGCGAGACCCTGCTTTGGCTGTTGCTGGAGCAAGCGTGCGATGCAGACCTGCGGGACACGGAACGGCCATGGTCGACTGGGGAACTTCTCCGGGCCCACAGGCAGCTGCGGCCGGACCTGCAGTTTCATTTCAATGAGCTCTTGATGACCTTTTTGTCGCTGCAGCCGCCCATTCGGGGCATTAGCGTGTTTGAGGCGGATATCGAAGCTAGTCTTGGTGGTAGTGCTAGCAATACCTTGTAGCAACCTTGCCTATGAAATAAATCTGATCTTTTACTCGAAAGATTCTCCAATATGCCCACTCATGCCATTTTGCTGAAGTATGAATGAAGTTCCAGGCATTATACTGCTACTTGCCCGTTGCCTATCTAGGCGGGTGAAGTGGGCAGTGACCCCCAACATGAACCGAGTCCAGATGACATCCAAATGGAGGAAACATCTGGACCTTGTACCTTTGTACAGGTAACCTCCAGTGGGAGCCCATGTATTCAAACCTATGTCTGTCGTTGAAGATGAGTATTATCTGTTCTCGGGGCGGTGGATATAGATGTCACGTAGGGTTGAGAGACAGGTACTCTTTGCCCTCCAGGAGAACAACCGATTTTGATGATTACATCCATGGATGACGTGTAGATTCCATCAGTAGATTTCTAGTGTCCGAATGGGCTCCATGAGATCTAGGAATTAGCTCTGGTGATGGCTGGAGTCTGACTGTAAATACGCTACTTACTTATCAAATGGACATGGATAATGCCGACGCGGTTGAGGTAGGTCGGCCTTTCTGACAGGCATACAGATACCTCAATGGTAGCACGGTACATACCTATCTACGTAAGCCCGGGTACTCAACCACTTACATGGTCGCAATCTGGCGACTAACGACAAGAGAGCTGCCTTCCACGTTTCACTCGTTGTAATTTGATTATTCTACCAGAGAATTGACAAATCACTCAATTGAATGGATGTCTCATCGACGCAAACGGCATTTGTCCTATCGGGCGGCGGGAGGTACGAGGGTGTACCTCAAAAGTCCCTGAATCTCAGCGGGCAGCAACATGCCCGGGCTTGGCAGGGCCCGAGAACCAGGAGTGAGCAATCGCCGAGTGTAAGCGTCATCGGGCATGGGCGATATCCAAACCTGTTTGAAGCTACAGACTTCAGCTACAATCGGAAGCTCCATAGGCAGACGCGAGCCATGGTCGCAATTCGAGCAGATCGATACCTATCTATTCAGAAGGATGTGCAAAGAGAGAAAGATCATGTTCAACCTCTGTCTAGTGGATACCTGGCGCCGATAGCCTTAACTAGTGGGTTACGCGTACTTCTTGCTGTATGAAGAAAATTGCGATCGTAGGAACTGCTGGAGTGGAACCTCGGCGTAGACGAGGTGAGGTTTTCCAAATCAGGGACGTTCCGCTGGCTTGGCTAAGGGATATATCGTTAGGTTAGGTCCAGGTTCCTGCATGCGACAAGCGTCGTAAGCCCTGCACTTCTGACGAGCTCCTAGCCTCCTACCAGGCTACCACTACCACAGTGGATGCCACGATACAGTACCGCGCCAGCGAGCCATGAGCCGGAGATCATGAACGATGGTTCGTTGGAACTTTGGAGCAAACCGTGGAATCGTGGTTTGATGAAGAGATGAGATCGTATTTGCTGGACGAAATTAGCAAGACACTAGCCGATCTCCATGAGCTGAAATAGTCTGACGACAAGACTGCGTCGGCTTGCGGTCCACATGTTCTGTCCTTCCATTCCTACGCTGTGAAAACTCGAGAAAAGTGTCACTAGCTGCAGGACAAACGCGTATTGCTTCCACGAAAGCCCAACGCGAGCGCAGAAAGGAATTAACTCAGCATCAAATTTGTTGATCGTGCGACCGGACCACATGGGTTTCCGATGGTCCAGCCACAATCCATGGATAGAGTCGATAGACTGAATAGCGCAGCCCACTAGCAGGCTAGCGTGCTAGCTTCGTCTACCCGGCCGATCGATTGGATCCAGCGCAGCGGCACATGCCCAGAGGAGCAAGCCTATTCTCGACACTAGGGTAGAAGTAGAATACCCTCGGCCTGACCAGGTACCGGGTGAAAGGCACCCTCGTCGGCGATCATTCAGGTTGGTAATGGCGATCGTTCGACGAGCATCTGCACTATGGAAACTTTACCAGTTGATGAAGTGGCAGTAGCGGGTTTGCCTGCTCGCATACTTTCATAATCTGTATGCGAAGATTTGCCAGCAAGGCAATCATGACATATGGATCACGATTGGGGTGGACGGACATGCATGTATGGCGGTCGGCAAAAATGGACTTGCCTGGAAAACAACATCGCTTGGCCTGAGCGACAGGACCCATATCGTCATATCAGATTCTGTTGTTTTGTTTTGCCGCTACCTGATACAACAATATGATCCAATGGTGATGCGGTGGCAAAACCAACTCTAGCCCCTAGATTCCCCATTCTCGGAGCTGCCTGAGCTCTGAGCTCTGAGCTCTCTCGTCTGGGGTTGGGACATCCATACTCTGAGGGCAGAGGGTTCAGTTTAGGACTGGGTCACTGGTGCGTTATTGCCAGAGACTCCATTGCGACGGTCCACTCTGAACCCCGGGAGGAGTTGGCTTTTCAGTATGCATCCCCTGCCATCAACCAAAGTGAAATTGGCGGGAATCCGCCATTCGACCTCATTTTCCCCTGGGGTCTGTCACCTGTGCGACACGCTGGAGCTGTGGCTAGTGTGGCGGTGGCCGGGCTTCTCCGAAGATCCTCGCGGAATGGTAAACAATCCACGGTGTATGTACATCGCACCCAGTCGTGGCGGGGAAATGCGACACTGTCCATCATCTCGATCGCCTACATCTCGTCCATAGTTAGTTTGTAGTTCTTGGATATCTCATCGAGTCATTGGCCCAGTCCGAACCAAAGGAAACTCGACGATCGCAGTGCCGGAGAGGGAACCAGCGCGGGTGCAAATCTGGATCGATCGCTCACTCGCCACCAGCCACCAAGTGGAGTTGCGCCAGGGGGGGGGGGCCAAGGTAACTAATCAACCAGCAGGGGGTGAAGTTCTGCAACAACCCCCCGGTCGTGGTGCGAATCTCAGAACCAGGCGCAAAAAAAGTAAAACCCAAAAAAAAGAAGCTGGAAATTACGTAGGGCCAAGATCACCGATCAGTCACGACTCACCACCGATGCCCCTCCCCTTCTAAAGCTTAACCCATTGCCCTTTTTTTTCCTCTCCTGTTCTCGATTCCTCCCTTTTTCCGCCTCAACATCGTCGACGCCGCATTCTGTCGACTTCACTCCACGTGCAGCAGCGTCTCTCTACGCCTGAGACGGCTTTTCGACCTTGAATCTCGCCTTTTAGCGACAAACACCATGGCGGACCACGCTGGTGCATTGCACCAGCTGTCTGCCCGGGCCAGCAGTGTACGCACTCGTCTCGATGCGCCTCAATCTAAGCTGGCGCGATGAATGTGGTCGAAATACTAACAATCGCTTGTAGGATGACCCGTCAACAGCACCCAGCTCGGCTTCCGGTTTCTTGTCCACCTTGGTCCCGGCCTTGATCACCTTCGTGGTCATGGTCGTTCTCTTCGTCATCCTGCGCCGTAGCAACCGCAGAATGTATATGCCTCGTACCTACATTGGTACCTTGAAGCCTTGGCAGCGTACCCCGGACAGTCCCACTGGTCTTTGGAACTGGATCACCGCGATGTACAAATTGCCCGACACCTACGTCCTCCAGCACCACTCGATGGACGCGTATCTGCTGCTGCGCTTCTTGAAGCTGATCTCGGCCCTAATGTTCGTCGGCTGCGTTGTCACCTGGCCCATCCTGTTCCCTGTCAATGCGACTGGTGGTGGTACTGGTACGCAATTGAATATGCTCACCCTTTCCAATGTCGATAAATCTCAGTATGGTCGTTACTATGCTCACTGCTTCCTCGCATGGATCTTTGTTGGTAAGCATCGAATCTACACTCCATTGGAGTAATCGTCGCTAGAAGGCGATCCAGTGTACTGACTGCTTTTACAGGCATCGTTTTCTTCACGATCACTCGCGAGCACCTGTTCTACATTAACCTGCGCCAGGCGTATCTATTCTCGCCCGCTTATGCCAGCCGCATCTCTTCGCGCACCGTTCTCTTCACCGCCGTCACTCAGGATTACCTGAGCAAGGAGAAGATTCTCGCCATGTTCGGCCGCGAGAAGGTCAAGAACGTCTGGATCGCCACCGACACTTCCGAGCTGGAGGAAAAGGTCAAGGAGCGCGACAGTGCCGCCATGAAGCTCGAGGGTGCCGAGACCAAGCTCATTGTCATGGCCAACAAGGCCCGCAACAAGCAGCTGAAGAAGGAGGTTGCTTTGGAGAACGGCAACACTGAAGAGGAGGGCGCTGCTCAGTTCGATGACGAGTCTGGTTCTGTGGCCGCTCGCTGGGTCCAGGCCAAGGACCGTCCCACTCACCGTCTCAAGTTCCTGATTGGCAAAAAGGTCGACACCATCAACTGGGCTCGTTCCGAGATCGAGCGCCTCAACCCCGAGATTGAAGAGTTGCAGGCCAAGCACCGTGCCCACGATGTCAAGCTCGTTTCTTCCGTCTTTGTCGAGTTCTTCCAGCAGTCCGATGCTCAGGCTGCGTTCCAGTCTGTTGCTCACAACCTGCCTCTCCACATGTCTCCTCGTTACATTGGTCTTGATCCCACTCAAGTCATTTGGTCTAACCTGCGCATCAAGTGGTGGGAGCGCATAATCCGCCATAGTGCCACTATCGCCTTTGTCGTTGCCATGATTGTCTTCTGGGCCATCCCCACCGCCGCAGTGGGTGCCATTTCCAACCTCGATGCCTTGACTGACAAGGTGCATTTCCTGCGATTCATCCTGCACGTCCCAAGCTGGATCCGTGGTGTCATCACCGGTCTTCTGCCAGTCGTCCTCATGTCTATTTTGATTGCGCTGGTCCCTATAATTCTCCGTCTGATGGCCAAGTTGGGAGGTGACCCCAGTCTTGCCGCCGTTGAGATGACTGTCCAGAACTGGTTCTTCGGTTTCCAGGTCGTGCAGGTCTTCCTGGTCGTTACTCTCGCCTCGGCTGCCACCAGTGTAGTCACCTCTATCATCAGCCAGCCCCAGTCTGCCGCTAGTCTGCTCGCTAACAAAGTCCCCTACGCTTCCAACTTCTACGTCTCCTACATCGTTCTCCAGGGTCTGTCCTTCAGCTCTGGCGCGCTGCTGCAGATCGTCGGGCTCATCCTCGGCAAGGTCCTGGGCAAGTTCCTCGACAGCACGCCCCGCAAGATGTACAGCCGCTTCTCCAGCTTGGCTGGTCTTGGCTGGGGTACTGTCTACCCGAGCTTCACTCTTTTGGCTGTCATCGGTATCGTCTACTCTTGCATTGCTCCCTTGGTCATGGGCTTTGCCACCATTGGCCTGTATCTCTTTTACTTTGCCTTCCGCTACAATCTGCTGTACGTTTCCAATGCCACCATTGACTGCCAGGGTCGTGGCTACCCCCGCGCTCTGCAGCACCTCACCGTCGGTTGCTATCTGCTCATTGTCTGCTTGATTGGCCTGTTCGCGATGGGCACTGGCGCCAACCGCATGGCATTGGGCCCACTGATCCTCATGATCATCTTCCTGGTCTTCACCATCCTCTACCACATTTCGATGAACAGCGCCATGGAGCCGCTGCTCAACTACCTGCCCAAGAACCTGGAGCACGAGGAGGAAGCTCTCCTCGCTGAGGACCGCAAGTACACCGGCCGCGATGAGTCTGCCTCTGACGGCATTGCCGGCACCTCCGTGCCCAAGACCGAGAACAACGGCGTTTCCAACGTGGACTCTAGTGTTGGCGCTATTGACTCTGCCGAGGCCGAGAAGGGTCTGGCTGATGGCCCTCTTCCCGCCGGACAGGAGAAGCGGCCCAACTTCATCGTCCAGTGGTTGCGTCCGGACAAGTACGACAACTACGCAGCCCTCCGCCGCCTCGTCCCTAGCCCTCTGGACGCTCCCACCTACGCGCCCGAGGTTGAGCGCGACGCCTACTGCCATCCCGCCGTCAACTCCCAGGTTCCACTCCTCTGGATCCCCCGCGACCCCGCCGGTATCAGCCGACAGGAGGTTGCGCACACATCCCGCGTCATCCCGATCACCGACGAGGACGCCTGGCTCGACGAGAACGGCAAGATCTCGTGGAACGAGGAAAAGGGTCAGCCTCCCATCTACGAGGAGAAGCCTGCCTACTAAGCTAGTATTGCGCGCTAGTCGCCACTGTCTCTCTTTCTGTTGGCAAATTCGCCCAACGTACGCACTACGGTAATAGAGTCTAGATTCGACCTGACCTCTCGAGGTCTCTTGATACCCAGTCGGTCCCGCTTTCAGTAAGCGGGTCGGCTCTGATCTGGACTTGTTTGTTTGATTCTTTTGGCCACCTTTGGTTGTTGTCTGGCGGGGTGTGATTGGGATCCCCTCTACTGAAGGGGAAGACCTGTCTTCGTCTTTCATTTGGATGGTTTCGTGGCTCTGACTTGACCTGCCATCTCCTATCGTTTGATCTTCCTATTCGTAATATACGGCTGATGTTCCCGTCATGTCACCTATAATGTTTGAGAATCTTGCCATGAGATTTGGGCTCTTGATATTACGATACGTTATGATGTCGAGCATGCTATGGCAAATGTATACTAAATCTTACTTCTCATAAATCTTGTTCCCTCAGTATATCTTCTACCACGACCGATGATACTAGTCACTGATATGCCCACGCGACGGGTCCATGTAGTCAATGCTTCTAATTGTCCTAGACGACACCATGGGTGCCAAATGAATACCTAGATTGATGCATCCCCGTATTCTTATCGTTGACAGAAATTGTTGTGCTGTAGGTCTCATTGTATCACTTGAACTATCCCGTCGTGACTGGTCAGCAACTGGGCTGAAGTCGGATATGCTCGGTGGTACTTTTGTTGCTCTGATCTGCGAGTGCGAGGTCCGAGTGTCTGACCACTAGCTTCGAGACGAGCCTGACAAATGCATCTGTTCTTCTATCTTGACCAGATCAAGCGTTGTCCAGTCTGGAACTCTATCGTCCTGTCGTCCAACCACCTGCCCAATAAGTATAGAGTAGTTACTTATTACTCTGTCATGATCATTGCGTTAGAACGTTCACCAAGTGCTTACCTTTGCTAGGTATATTCTCGGAGTCCAAACAACAAGAAACAAGCTTCAGGCTAGGCTCAATGTAAAAAAGTCAGACTTGGACTGCATGCTGCTGAAGACCCGCCACATTCCGACCATGCACTATCTACAGGGTACGCAAACGAGTACTCCGTGCACCATCGACTTGAGGGCTTTGCGTGACCACATGACATGCGCCCACAGCTTGTTTCTATCACCAGAACGCCCGTCGGATTAGTTAATTCGTGACATCCCTCGCCCTGACTGATAAGTGGTAGACCATAACTCATACTCAGTCAAGACTTGAAGTAGGAACGAATACGGGCTCGATTGTCTGCCGCGGCAAGAGATTCGGGGATCTTTGGATTTCTAATCTGAAGAAAATCGCGGTTAGTAGTTACAATGTGTGCATTAGTGGTTGGTCGGGAGTTTGAAGCGACAAGGGCCAGCCTTACCTGACCTTGTCTACTGAGTAAGTTACTGGGAGCCCTTAGTGCCAGTTTCATCATGGATAATTGGAACGCTGTGCCAGTTATGTAATTATGGCTGCTCTTATTTTGAAAACGGATGGTCTGGGTAGGGGTTCACTTTGATTGCTTTTGATATCTACAAACACCTAGTACCTAACGTTAGCAAGTCAAGAATAGCCGACAGCCTGGACGGACGTCATTTATTGCTCCCCTTTACAAGGTAGGGGTGCGCACCAAGATCCGTAATTCGACTGTACTTCTTGCAAAAGCTACCACTTCCATGTATTCTTTCGAGCATTGAGCATCTATGATGCTTACATTGAGCCTTATTTAGGTTTTCGATGGCTTATCCTTTTTCTGTAAACCTAACGTCCTAGAAGTAAAAGCCTAACAAGCTCATCGGGCCTGGAAGTTACAACATTACCTTGTTCCCCCCATACTTTCCATACTTTCCATACTTTCCATCCCCCTCAAAGCCAAGTCAAGTAAGCCAAGAAATTCCCCCTCACCCCTGCCCCTCCTTTAACCTTTCGCATCTGCATCGTACTTCTGTCCCCCATGAAACAGGATTGGAAGTACTTTCCCCAGACTGCCTTAAAAGGTAATAAACATGCGACTCCACTGCCCCTGGCCATTCAGCGGTACGAGCGGGTCCCGGCAAGGCGGGTCGGCGGGGCGGAGAATGGGTGGTGCGTTGATACGGTACTGTACGAGTTGTTTTGAAACGTATTTTACATAGAACAGAGTAGAGTGTACCGCACGGATCTTCGATGTCAACAATGGGAGGGTGAATCTATGCATCATGGTCTTAGAATTAAGATCAACGCGCTTGCACAATCGAAGGCCACTTTGTAGATAGCGATCGCTATAGTCTCGCATGGCTATTTCCACAAGCTCTACCGGGACTTCCATTCCTCCAATCCATGAGCATGTATAGCTAACGCGCCACCCGCTCAGGTAATCTTCATAGTCGGCAGTTCCCTGTCTCTTCGCTCTGACAGGTGGATAAGGAACTGAATTCAGCTGACCTTGTGCTTTGTGCTTCGCTATCTCCACCGTGAACATCGCAAAAGTACCACATCTCGAGTCTAGACACAGTCGATGATGCGGCATGGCGATTTGCCTTGGGCGGTATATTTGCCTCCGTGCAGATGAATGGTTGCTTACAGAAACAATTCAGAGCATGAATTTCATTTTCTGCGCTGGACTGAGATCGTCGCCCAGAGGTTGCGTTGACGGGCAGACCCTTGTCAGTTCTTGGAGGGAAAATGCAGTAAGCACTTGAAGTACTCCGTAGTTACACAGTACGGATAGTTTACATGAACTTTGTATTCACGTCCAAATTGATATTTTCACCAAGTAAACATGTTCGAAAGTAAGAGTCAGTGGACGCGTAGGCACTAGACGTACTACAATCCACAGAATTCTTGTGGAGCGGAGCGCATCTCCAATCTCCTAAAGTTTAACGAACCTCGACCTCAGTTGACCGGGGCAGTTTCATCTATGGATGCCATGAAGCCACACCGTTGCCTCGAGCGGAGAATGGAACAACAACCATATCTCAGACTCACAGTAGAAGTACTCCGTACATGTAACTGGAAGGCTGGAATGCAACGCCCGCCCCGGCGCCCCCACCGCATCAATCCTCAAACACGACGCGACGCAACTCGAGAAACAATGCCATTGACAGACTGCACCTATGTGGATATCTCCTCCACCAATGCATGAGAGACCATCCTGGGTGCTTTCCTGTATCTCGTGCATACATCGACGTGGTGATCCTTCCTTTCCATCCATCTTGGCAGAAGCATTGGTTAGTAGTTACCAACCATTTACCAAGAAAAGAGACCGTTTGTGAGGGGGCCCGCGAGCGTGCCAACGGTTGGCCCCAGCGTGTCTAAATATACGTTCCTTGGAATTTCAGATTGTGGGGGCGGATTTCCTATCTGTGCTGTTTCCGAGGAGATACCCAGCTGGAGGAAGATTGTCACAACGGTCATACATGGGAGAGTCGGAACTACAATGGTAATTTCATAGTGAAAAAAGTGAGTAATATTGTACATGCCTGATTACCACCGACTGTCCGCTGGAATCCACCAAGACAGATACATGCCCTATAACAGCCGTGGCTAGTCGTTTGGTGCCGTCTGAGGTCGCATAATGAGCCTCTCTACGGGAGATGAGACTACTCAGCGCATCCATGTTGGAGGAATCCTCATTCAAGCGGAAGTAGTAATAAAGATAGATACTGGACAGTCTGGTCAAAGAGCGAACCAACTCCCCAACACCCCTGATATAGCCCAGGCCAGGCCAGGCCGTAAACCAGTAAAGACAGACATTGCCAAAAATCCAAACGCCAACGCCAACGCCATGCTCTCCGGCATGGACCGATGCAGATGATAGATAGGAAAGAGAGAGCTGAAGGGTGGTGATCTCCACGTAGAAAAGAGAAATGGTGGCAGCTAAAGAGAGACCAATCGAAGTAGATCAAGGCGGGATGGGCGTAGACGGACACAATAAACGTGCAAAAGGCCCCAAATGAGGGAAATGGTATCTTGAAGAAATTAGATATCGATGCGATCAAACGACGGACAATGCTTTTCGTTTTGCTGGGTAGACTTCAACACACGCTAAATCGCTGATGGACGGCCGAAGGAAACTTCAAAAAGGGGGTTCGCAATCACTCTACACTCGGATCCGTGAGGCTCGGAATGCAGACAGATCGATAGATTCGGCTGATATCGACGAGGCGTCGTCGACTTCGATAGTGCCGGGCGCCGTCGTTGTCGGCTTGCTTGCGGCGAGAGCGGCTATCCGAGCCAGTCGTGCGGCTGTCGAGGTCAATGGTTTCGCAAACGCATCTTCTGCGATTGACTCCGATTGCTCTTCTGACGGCGCTTTGGCTTCGTCTGCTTGTTGTTGCTTTTCTTCCTCGAGGCGCTTGACTTCGTTGTTGGCCATTTCCAGCAGCATTTTGAATTTCTCCTCCACACCGTCCAGTTCAGTACCGCAGTCACCCGATCGGAGAACCTGATATGCGGCCGTTTCGCAGAGACCGTGGGCCAACTCTAGCTGCTTGTCCGCAAAATCAAAGGGAGATTCCTTACGGATACCCGAAGATCCAGTCACGCCCACGACACCACCGCCGGTCCTCGTGCTTCGGACATAGGACAGTGCTGACAACGGCGTACCATTCTCTCCGGGCTGACCACCACCTACAGAAGTCTTGTGCAGTAGAGCTGATCGAGGACCACCGCGAGACATCACTCCCATCTTTCCTCGTCGGATATTGTTTCTTGCAATTCCAATGTCTCGAACGATCTCCTCAAGAGCCTTCTGCGTGTGGCCGTCGTACTCGATTATGACATTGTGTCGGGTGCTGACAAAAGCATATCGTTCTCTGGAGTCGATGGATGGGGCCTCGTCCGCGCCACGCTTGCGCCCCGCCGTTTGCACTGGCACAGACGCATCGCGCTCGAATGTCGTACTAGTAAATACTTCAAGGGCATCTGAGGTTGGTTCCTGACGTTGTGCGATCGGGACAAGGTCGTCGGTGTGGATGGAGCATACGGAGCTGTTTTTTCTGCGGCGGGGCTTAATTGTGGCGTGTCGCCGATATGCTGCGCTGTATTCAGCGTGTTTGGCGGAGGCGTGTGCAGCGAGTTCCGAGACGCGAGTGATCCAAGAGGGGAGATTGTTTTGGAGGTGGGTAAAGGCTCCCAGAGCATCCACGGATGCCACAGCCATTCCCTACACTACCGCGATTCGATAGTCCGACAAATTCCAGCGGTTGTAGGTAAGTACCGGGATGATCGAGGGCCGAGAGAGCTGAGATCGAGCTGAGCAAGTATTAAATATAGCAAGAGTCGTAAGTATCGAGGGGGTGCGTCGTCGTCGTCGTAAAGTCGTGAGTCTGGGCCCGCTATTCGAATGTTTGGGGGGTTGCAAGAGGGGATCGGGCGGATAGCTGTGATTAAGGACGGGCGCAGCCTTTGGTAACAGTGGGTTCAAGGATGTTTGACGGCGTGCGATGCGGTTCGAGTCGGATCAAGAGACGGTGAAGGTCGAGATGGGCGTCTGGGAGGGGTTGAGGGAAGAAAATGGCCGAATGACGGGGAAGAAGGCTCGAGAAAAAGAACGGAGAGGTGGGAGGTATGTGGGCGTATCGTTATCGTATGGTAAGTACTTTTGTCCTGGATTTGTATGTGAAACGGGCGGTTTCGGTATGGAAACACGGCCCAGGGACAGCCAAACATGATGCACCGAGTCACTACTCGTAACTGTTAGTAGTTAGTTAACAGCAGTACGAGAGACTAGCGCGACGCAGAGGATCCTCCCATATTCTTCCCCTACAGCAGGGCTAGTATCGATGGAGCAATAATCAATCATTCATAGGTATCGAGTACTTCATAGGCCGTGGGTGGATGTGCTACGGGAGATGCTATCATGCTACTGTCGGTTGATCTGCTAGACCGACGCCAGTTGTACGCCCCCCGGAGGGTCCGATGGGGCCGAGTCCACAACTTCTAAACAAGGATATCAAGGCCAGCTGCAGTCCTGCGGTTCTACCGATTGCACGACTCTAGTAGAATGATTGGCCTTGGACAAAATAGGGTTCTCTTCGCCAACGGTCATGATGACTGTGTTATACAAACCTCCACAAGGAGCGGTGAGAGGACAAACCATACAGCTCCTGCTGACAGTTGGACGATGATGGAGTGATTGTCAACAGCGGAAACTTGGAAGAAAATAGATAGGCGCCGCTACGTTTGTTTCATTATTAATAAGTGTGTGACGGAGCATCTGATAACACCGAGCAATCAAGTCATTACAGTGTCATGGTCTGTTTGCGCTGTGCGAACAAAGAACACACTCCTCTGGATGTCATGTTGTGATAGTCTCCCCAATTCCCTCGCCAAGCCAACTGCCCAGCAAAGTGACAAATGGTGAGCAGATCGCCGCGACGCGATGAGGATGATTCGGATGGCACGCAGTAGTGCAGCCATAATGTAATGCAGTGCTTCCGACTCCACGATCATCAAGGCCTGGGTTAATCCCAGGATGGGCTTCGGTACGGAGCACCTAAAGAATCAGGCGGGTACCTTTTCCCAAGAAGGACATGACACGTAACGGTTGCTTGGCCTGTCAATGTAGTACGGAGTACCATCGGGGACTCGGGGATCATGGGGGTCTTGGGAGGAGCCCGATCCCCCCCCTGGTCCACTTGGGTCCGGGATTTCTCGTTTTGTTGGTCCGGGTAATACAGACGGTGCAACAGAGAGCTTTGGGTGTAATAAATGGATTTTCCCCCCAAGATGCCGGGCGATCCCTCGACGCGGAAGACCGGGAGAGACCGTTGGTTGGATGGACGGGCGGCCCCGTCGCAGCGATCGCGGCTGGTGATTCGCCGATCAGTCAGGATCGAAAGATCCTTTCAAAAGCGTGGGCGGCTTGTTTGGTATCGTAACCGCGCTAGAGCCGCGCATCAACATCAGACACTGATTTCCTTTTGTGGTGCTATCACATTCCTTGCCAGTAAGTACCCGGGAGAAGAAGAAGGAGAGGAAAGCGCTGTCAAGTACAGACAAACGTGTCCTAGACGACCAGTAAGTCCGCAGCACGGTCGCTACAGGGATGGAAATTCTTGTCCTGCCACTTTTCATAAGAGTGCTGGATATCATTGCGGAATAGATAATGCGCCCGTAGGGGTGATCACGATTCGGACTGGATCCGACGGGCTTGATATGATCGGAGAACGAGGGAAGCTCTTCAGAGCCCAGACTGGAGCACTTGAAATCACAAATGAACCGTTGTAGAACCTGCAATAACCTTGGAAGTTGTCGAGAATAGTCCGTGTAACTAGCACGTGCATCATCTCCACGTGACGACAGCAGCCCTCAATGGTCGATGAGATGGCCAGCGTCTTCGTTGAACCGCAATGTTGAGAAAGTATTCACGAGCAAAGTCAGAACATTTCGGTCATGATGTTATGTTGGCATGATCTATGAAAGGCTCATACTCTCCAAGTCAGCAACCCAGCCACGGAGATCAAATTGTCTCAATGCGACAAACCGGGATTTGTGCTTCGCTGAATGGACTCGGCTGGAAGTAGGCTACTATGCCAGCAGTTATCCGTGTTGTACAAAATAGAAAATCAAGTCTAGTGGAGCGTAGGAACTGCCCTCTTGACAGTAGTCCTGGCCCAGTAGCAATGACAAATAAGTACAAACAAGGATGACCCAAGAATTGGAATGGTGTATCCAGATGGAGGATGACTTGACCCATCAAGATCATATTGTGAGCGGGATGAGGTCTTTGGCGATAAGAGGGCGAGATGTGCTGTCCATCCTTGTCCTGGCCTTCCCCGATCTATGCCAAATTCCCTCGACCGTCCCTACTACAATCCACCTAGTATAAGCACGAGTCAACGTCCTCGGCGAGCTCTTCAAATGGATATCAAAAAGAGTGTCACGTATAGACATAAGAGTCAGATGAGATTCCCCTATTAGATGACCAGGAAGGTTCAAGCGCCGCTGCCTTCTTCCTCCCTGTTTGGCTCTTTCCTTCCTTGTCAGACCCTCTGTCTATAGAAGGGCTCCCCCCCCTGGTTAAGGTTTTTGCTTCATCCTGTGTTCAAAGTCCCTTGATAGGGCTCAATATACTTCGTTCCTTTCGCTCCTCGCTCCCTGCTTCCTGGCCTCCTTCTCCCTGTGGTTGGCTGCTTTCCAAGCAATAAGCCCCGCCTCTGCGTACTTTCGCACCGTGGACACAATCCATCAAATACACTACTTAATCTGACATGGCAGGATTGGAATGCGTTGACTTATTGACATAATGTCAAGTACATGTTGGAATTTGAGACTCCTAGGGCCACAGCTGAGAAATCACCCCGATCAATGGAAAGACAAGAGAATCCTCGTTTAATGTTGCCGATAAGTGTACCTGAACAGCACCAGATGCTATGGGGCCGATGTGTGCTGTTGATCTTGTCATTTTCTGGAATGGACTGGTCTTTGTGAATTAGCCAGGAATCCTCGGTGGTGGTCAACAAGCGGGATGCGTAGCCTTCTGCTCGGACAGATCCACGTCCATGACCAGCGCAATTCTGGGCCATTTCAGTCGCAGCATTGTGTTTCAATGCCTCACACCGCATGTCGGGATATCAATGGATAGTCAGGGGTTGAAAATCCACTATAGGATCGTAGTAATCTTGTAATTAAAGCATTCCATGACCGTGGGTGTGATCGGTCCTCTAAGGGCGAAAAGTATAGAAAAGAAAGACAAGTGTATTATCGGGAATCATAATGTATGAGAAGTATCTAAAGTCCCTTACCAAACAGCTCCTCCCCAACTTCCTTAAGCAACGGTTCCTTCTGCAAGGCCACAATCTGGGCCTTTGCAGCAACAGTCTCGCGAACACTCATCGCACGGCAGAGATCAATCAACATTCCATCGACGGGTGCCTCATAGACAAACAGACCAAGAGCAAATAGGAGGCCATGCAGGGATTCCGGGCTTTGCTCCTCACGCGAGACAGCTTCCAACAACGAGGCAGTCAGTTCAACCTGGTCCTCCTCCGGAAGTCGGTCGGGCTGCCCGTCGAACCGAGCATTATGATTGAAGGCCGCAAGGTTGTATGCGAATGAAGCGGCGACAACGCGGAGATTAGAGTGTGAGTCGAGAAGGGAGTTTGTTGCTAGCCCGAGGCAGGTTTTGCGTAAGGGCGAAGAAGGGAGGGCGAGTTGGTCTGGGTAGAGCGGAGTGCTGAACAAGTTGCAGGCGAGTTGGAGGGCGACGATGCGAAGGTTATAGGGACATGATGATAGATCGTCTTGGGATAGAGGGGCGAGGAGAGTGAGGAGGGTGGTGTGATTGGCTTCTTCGGCGAAGTAGCCGCTCACGCGGGGGTCAAGGAATAGGAGGCGGATGAGGTCGACGACTGCGAAATGGCTGCCACTGGGAAGGGTGGCGTAGGTCGATTGCAAAATCGTAGCAAAAGCGTGGAGATCGGGTACCCGGATATCTGCCGCGGGCGTGTTGCCGTTGCTCGCAGAATGACGGAGCTTGACAAATTCTATAATCGGTGCGACACTCTGGGCCTCCCTGAATGTCGCTGGAAGCTTCTGCACAAGCTTTTCCAAAGGCGGGACCTTCTTGTACGTGACGAAGTTGGTAATGTTTCGCTGCAGACTGGGAAGTCGGAGGCTCCGATGAGGATGAGGTGGGTTTGCCTGCTCAAGAAGCATCCGCACCCTGCCTTTGAGTTGTGCTGGACTGGCGCCGCTCCATTCATCTTGTTTCAGCCCCTTGAGAAAGGTCATGAAAGTCGGCGTTGCGCGTACATTGTATTTCATGCTCACGTCGTAGGCGGAGCCGATGTCCACTTTGATAAGCCTTGCATTCTCACCGGCCTCCTCCGCAAGTTCGTCATATGTCGGATAGACAATCTTGCATGGCGGGCAGGTGGATGAAGTGAAGAAGATGACGGCGCAAGAGTTGGAAGCGGCTCTTAATTCGCTCTCCAATTGTGTCACGCTGGTGACGTTGCGAACTCTCCCATACGCTGGAGGAGGAGTTGCCATTGATGGAGGCATTGCTGGAGCGAGAGAAGGTCTTGCCGCGGGGGGTTGAGCACTTGGACCAGGAGCAGGACCCAGGCCAGTGCCTTGTGTCACGCCTTTCAGAGCCGCTTCGATTTGAGGTTTCATCATCTGTCCAAAAGGAGTCTCCAAGAAGGTGCGAGGCAGATTCCTGATATGATCTGGGATGCTCTTGCCCACCAGGAACATAGCAAAATCCTGCGTAAAGTTATTGCAGTTGTGAAGGAACAGATCGTAGGACTGCAACGTGTCAGATTCAGACAAGTGTGACTCGAATCGGGTTTGGTGATGACGGAAGTGACTGACCTCCGGTGTGTAGATAGTAGCTAGAGAGCTGACATATTCTTCAATGACTTCACTGGGAAGCTCTGTCTTTCCCATGTGGACCTTCTCCATGGGCTGTCCATGGTGAGTACTGCCGGGCGTGGCTGTCTGAATGCCTTGACCAAAGTAGTACTCAACGCCACCGATGACCAGGGAGGTGTGATAGATGGCATCTATCTGTGTTCCTGTTAAGGGTTGAGAGTACTGATAACAGTTTCAGGTTAGGTGGTCTTCCTCTGACTGTGACTTGACTTGTGATACACGGGATGGTGACTTACCACTCGCGCAAGACCCTGCAGACTGGTTAGCTAAGTTGCGCATGGTCAAAGAAGGCAAAAACTCACCTTAGAAAGGTCATAGACGTAAAGTTCGACGTCCATGGTGACGGTCCGTGTATTTGAATTGCGATCTCGCAAATCCAAGCAGCCCTGGTCCCGCGTTGATATGCGCCAGGCTTCAACAGGCACCAGGCGGATCACGTCAGCACCGCCAGCTTCGGAGGCATTCGACCAACTTCTGCCCTGTGAGCCTCGGATTTCAGTAGTTTCTAAAGAGGTTATTGCGAATCATGTGCCTTCTTCATGTTTCGTACTGAAATCATGAGTAGACATACCACTTCCTAGAAAAGAATTCAAAGCTCCTTCGTTTCAAACGCGAAGATCTTACTTGTCGATATAGCTACTTCGAGCTCCATCCTAACACGACGTCATTGACCAGTGTCAAAATAAGGTCAGAGAAGAGTGACGTCTCTCCAGCACGGAGTGTCATATATTGTCTCGAAACTCTCTGTAATTCGCCAGTAGACTAAATGTCCGTAGAGACAGAAAGTAGCAGCTAGAAGTGGTTGTATCTAGAACAAACTTAAGCCGATCCGCACCTCCGCACCTCCGCCGCCTTTCGTAGTCGCAATTCCCTTTGCGCATTCCACAAAATACATTGC
>JAXQJV010000475.1:0-17850 GCA_037042255.1 Penicillium sp. PG106-07D
ATCTTTGGAGTCAATCCGGTTCTCATGTTGCCCATATAGTTCATGTTGCCAAAGTACATGCTGCTCATGGAGGAGTTACGTCGGAAGGGATTGTAGGTTGAACGGGGGTCTTCTTGGTGGTCCGCTTAGGTGCGGGGTCGTTGCTTCGCGTGGGCCGCGAGCGTGACTGGGTGGGTTCGGCGAGGTTTGAGAGGAGGGGTGTGGATGTTTTGGACGTGCGGCCTTTGCTTGTTGGTTCCGGCTCGACTGCATCTGCGGGTCGATCCTCCTCGCGCTTGGCTCCTGATGGTGCAGACAGTCGGCTGCCGGGTTCGCCATCGATAGTGCGGGCTTCTGTAATGGCGGGTTCGTTCTTGACGGGCTCGCGCGGAGTAGATCGGGGTTCCGCTGCTTTGGCTGGAACGAGAATCAGTTAAATCAGGAAACAAAAGCGGCTTGGCCAAAGGGACCTACAGGAATTTGCTTGACCGATGCGGTTCGATGCCGAGGAAGAGGGTCGTTGTCGGGAATTGCTCGTCTGGCCAGTATTCTGTTGAGCTCGAGAAGACTGTGGCCGTGATGCGTTCGGGCCTGGACTAGCGGCACCACGCGGGGTATTGTTGAAGGTGCCGATAAGAGGGGAGGGGGCCATGACGGGCGATCCGGCGTTGGAAGCCGTGTTGGGCCTAGACACGAAATGGTCAATTGCAAGTCAAACCACGAGAGAACGAACTGGACTTACTTCTTGCGAGCTGCAGCTGCATTTGGATTAGGAGCACGAGATCGCTTCTTCTCTGCGCCGTCCTTGTTGGCACCGCGCTGGCCGCCAGTACCACTAGCAGAGCGCTCCATCGGCGCTCCAGCATCGGTCGTCGCGGGTCGTTCCACCTTGCGCCTCTTGGGCGCCGCATTGTCACCTGTCGCATTGTCTCCGCGAGACTTTCCAGAGTTTGTCTTGCGAGGCGCACGACCTTCCTCATAGTCCGCATCAGGATTTGGTCGCCGCGCTCGAGCCCGAACAGCTTCACGCCGCGCCTCACTCCGGCTGGCAGCCTCAGCTTCTTGGAGCACATGAGAAAGATCCTGTCGTTGGGCCACCGCCTCACGACGCGGTCGCTCGTTGGTCGCAGCCTTGACGGCACTCTTGTTGGAGTACGCCCAGTGTGTCAGGCTGCCCAAACGAGCCTCGTCACTGATCTCGCCTGCAATGTACGGGAAGACCGTATCCAACCGGACGATCTGGCGGTCCAATTCCTCATTCGCGTTGGAAATCACATGATTCTTCTCATCGGCCGTCATCATAAGGTCGGTCAGACTCTGTCGTACGCGATCGAAGAGGAGCCGACGGTTTTTGCTCTCGGCCGACTCTGGGGATTGGGAGAGTTCCTAGAAAAAGAGGGCAAGTCGTCAGTCGGACACGCACCAGAAACCCCCGAATTCCAAACACAAATTTACCTACCTTAGGCAAGACATCCTCTCGCACCACACCACCGACAATAGGCGCCGGGTGAGGTGGGTGCGGCACCGGTTGCGACTCGGAGGAAATCTGCAAGAGCTGCAGCAGATTCTCCTCGAGCGCCCACGCCTTCGCATCAACTTCCTTCAGCAATGAGTTGTGTCTGCGGAACTCGCGCGGCAGCGCGGTGATCGCGTCGGTGAAATGCGTCAGCGCAGGGTAAAAGCCATGAGGAACAGGGGGAGTTGCAGGAATCTCGGCTATCGAGCCACGGCTTACGCCGAACGAAGAGCGGCCGATGGTCTTCGAGGTTCGAGAGGGATTGGTGCGTGTCTGCCGGGCCGATTGGCGGATCCCAGGGCCCTGGGGATTGAGGGTCGACGAAGCGACGGCGGACATGGTGTGGACGAGATCAGGCTGGGGGATGCACCGCAAAAGAGGGGATATCCGGTGCACCTGGCCCGATGCAGAGGCAGAAAAAGGAGACTAGAGGAGTCGATGGAATGAGGAAAATATTCTGCAAAGAAACAAGTCCAGCGAGAGCTTTGGGGGCCAATGGTGAGCGGGTGAAGGAGCAAGAGCACTCGGGAAGTTTGCGTGCGGAGAAGAGCAATCGGATCAGGTGAGTTTCGGCCTGTGTTGCAAGGCAGCAATATGATTAGTCAGCGTGGCCTCTAATGACGTCATATCAGACACGGTACCAAACAGCCCCAAGGGGCAAGAGCTGTGCACAGCCAAGGAGCTGCCAACTATAACAATCTACCATCTGCGATACATGGAAAATTGTAGGGTATTGATGAATGCAACAAATAAATGAAATTTGTATTTTACAAAAACATAGATTCTAGGTATAAGCAGGACCCAGTCTAGCGATAGCACAGACAGGTCGTGTACACCAGGTCGAGAACCAGAGAATTCATGCAAGTAGAAAGAGGTAGTACAAAGGGAAATCAGAAAATCGGACGCTAGCTTCCAGCAGGACCCATGAACATAGGAAAGCAACCCAATCAAACAGTCAAATGCGAATCATCCCGATCTAACGAGATGACACATTTACTCGCCCTTAAGGCGGTCCTGGTGGACGGAGAAAGCATCCTCCAGGAGCTCCTGCTCCTCCTTCAAGTGAACGGCCTTGAGACCAGTAGCCACGGAGGCGCTAGGGGCACGACCAGCGTACAGGACGTGGCGGCGGTTGTGGTGTTCGGTAGAGTTCAGCATAGTCTCAATACGGGGCTGGACAAACGACCAGGCACCGGCGTTAAGAGGCTCCTCCTGGCACCAGACGATGTCCTTTGCGTTGGGATAGCTGTCCAGGTTCTCCTTCAGCTGGTCCCAGGGGAAGGGGTGCAGCTGCTCGACACGAGTGATGGCAGTGTTGCGGATGCCATTGGCCTCACGGTGCTTGACAAGGGCGGCATAGACCTGGCCAGAGCACATGATCACACGCTCAATCTTCTCGTGAGACTCGATGGCCTCGGTCTGGTGGGCCGGGTCAGGAATAATCCACTTGAAGTGAGAGTCACCAGTGAAGGCCTCCAGGTCGGAGCGGGCAATGGGGTGGCGCAGGAGCGACTTGGAGAAGAAGATGACAAGGGCTGAGTGAAAGAAAACAGGGTTAGTATATAAACAATTTCTCACGAGTGGCTGAGTTAGGATGAAACATACGCTTGCGGAACTGGCGGTGCATCTGGCGACGGAGAACGTGGAAGATGTTGGAGGGCTCAGTCATGCAGACAACCTGCATGTTGCAGTCCTGGTGCTGGCGGTCCAGCTTGTCAGCAGAGGGGAACACGCGAGGCTCCTCGTTGCAAAGCTGCAGCCAGCGCTCCATACGACCGGAAGAGTGCTCAGGACCCTGGCCATCGTAACCGTGGGGCAGAGAGACAACCAGACCGGAACGCTGCAGCCACTTAGATTCACCGGCAGCAATGAACTGGTCAATGATGCACTGAGCGTTGTTGGCAAAGTCACCGAACTGAGCCTCCCACATGACGAGGGCCTCGGGGGAGGTCAAAGAGTAACCGTACTCGAAGCCAAGACTATGATAGAAACAGTTAGTGACGCGATTTCCACTTAAAACATCTCTCGTAGGATTGCGGGACGTTAACTTACGCGCCGAACTCGCTGAGGGAGGAGTTGGAGATGACGAAGCTACCCTGCTTGTCGTTGATGTGCTGGAGAGGGGTGTAAGTAGCCTCGGTCTCCTGGTCGTGCAGAACGGCGTGACGCTGGGAGAAAGTACCACGCTCAACATCCTGTCCGGAGATACGGACGTGGTAGCCCTCGTCCACGAGCGAACCGAAAGCGAGAGCCTCGGCAGTAGCCCAGTCAATGTTCTTGCCCTCATCAACACTCTTCTTGCGTTGGGCAAGGATACGCTTCAGGTTGCGGTGGAGGGTGAAGCCCTCGGGAGCACTGCTGCCGCTGACCTTGTCGGCGATGTGCTGGAGAGACTTGGCTTCAACAGCGGTGTCAAGGTGGGGAAGAACCTCGGTGGCCAGCTCCTTGGGAGTCTTGAAGTTGTTCCAGGCTGAGGTCAGCCACTCCTTGCCGGTGGGCTGGTAGTCCTTGCTGCGGTCGAAGCTGTCGTTCAGCATACCCCACACCCACTTCTTGTGCTCATCAATGTCCTCCTTGGTGAAGGTACCCTCATTAATCAGCTTCTCGACGTACTTGTCGAGCTGCGATTTCTGCGAGGCGATGCGCTTGTACATGAGAGGCTGGGTGAACGAGGGTTGGTCAGTCTCGTTGTGGCCCTGCTTACGGTAGCAGACGATGTCAATGACAACATCAGATTTGAACTCGGCACGCCAGTCAGCAGCGATCTGGCAGACGTAGTTGACGGCCTCGACATCGTCGGCGTTGACGTGGAAGACGGGGGCATCAATGGACTTGGCAATGTCCGAGCAGTAGGGGGTGGAACGGGCAAAGCGGGGGTCGGTGGTGAAACCGATCTGGTTGTTCACAACGATGTGAATGGTACCGCCGGTGGAGTAGGCGGGAAGAGAGTGGAAGCCCATAGTCTCATAGACGACACCCTGAGCGGCGAAAGCAGCGTCGCCGTGGAGGAGAACACCCATGGCGCTGTCGAACTTGGTCTCGTCGTTGTTGTAGTGCTGGATGGCACGGGTCTTGCCCAGCACGACGGGGTCCTCAGCCTCCAAGTGGGAGGGGTTGGCAACCAGAGACAGCTGAACACGCTTGCCCGAGGGAGTAGGGCGCTCGAAGTTCATACCCAAGTGGTACTTGACATCGCCGGAACCCTCGTCGGAAGGCTCAGTCGAACCAGCGAACTCGCTGAAGATGGACTCGTTGGGCTTGCGGACGACGTTGGACAGGACGTTCAGACGGCCACGGTGAGGCATACCAATAACAATGTCCTTGATACCGTAGTCGACACTGCGGTCAATAAGAGCCTTCATACCAGGCACAAGGGTCTCGCAACCCTCCAGACCGAAACGCTTGTCGTTGGGGAACTTGGTGGCCAGGAAAGCCTCGAAGCTGGAAGACCAGATGAGACGGTCGAGAATGCGACGCTTGTCGTCAACCGAGTAGTTGTAGGGCTCGGGAATTTCGAAGCGGTCACGGATCCACTCGCAAGGCTTGCGGTCGGGAATGTGAATGTACTCAACACCGTAGGAGCCGCAGTAGATCTTCTCACAGGCGGCGATAATCTCTCGCAGAGTCATCTTCTTGCGGGTCTCGGTCAGGAATCGGGGCAGAATACCGGGGCCGAGAGCAAACTCCTGGTCCAGGTCGCGCTCAGTGAAACCGTAGTGATCGAGCTCGAGCTCCTTGGGTTTGCTGTAGCCGAAGGCCTCGGCGTCGCCGCGGATGCCCAGAGGGTCGATCTTAGCCTTGTGGTGACCACGAGCCTGGTAGGCACGGCACAGCAGCTGCACCTTCAAGTGATTCGTCACATCGGCGCCGGCGGAGAGGCCAGTACCGGGCATATCCTGAGGAACACCACCAGTAGGGGTAGGGACGAGGGTAGGGGGAGGAGTGAAGGCCTGGGAGATGGGCATGTTACCCTCTTCCATGTTCTTGAAGTAGGTCTGCCACGAGATGTGGACGCTGGAAGGATCCCGCTTCCAGGCGAGGTACATCTCGTCAATGTAGTTGGCGGTGCTGCCCTGCAGGAAAGAATCGTTGGGGTCCTATTCACAGGGAGAAAAAAGTTCGCGCCGTGGCGTTAGTCGAATGGCTGGTTTAAGCATGATCTTGGCGATATCGCGCATGATGATCATCTTTTTAATCGCAAGAACGATCGAGAGGCTTGTTTGTTGCTTACCACTCCAGGAGCGTTACCCTCCGCAGACTGAGCATAGAGGCGAGCGCCATTGAAGGCACGGCCGACGACAGCGAGGGGACGGCGAGAGGTCAGACCGAAAGTGGAACTGCGAGCAGTCGAGGTGAGGTGGAAAGCTCTCCGCGAGGTAGAGCTGGCAACACCACGCAGCATGGCGCTGTGGGTGGCCTTCAAGGCAGTGTTCCTAAACATTGCGGGATTTTTCCGTCGATTCAAGGGAACAGTCCGAGATCGATCACGTCGAGTAAAAAAGGGGGAATTAGGTATGCGAAAGCTTTTTCAGCTTTAGAAGTGTCACGAATCAGCGATCTAGAGACAAGCTCACTATCCATGCGCCGATTAGTCCAAGTTGCCAGGTTGTTATTTCTCCTGCCGAGGGTACCGAGACACGGAGGAAAGGAAGGGCCAGCACGAACAATTGTTTTTGCAGGAAGCGTCGTGCGGAAAACAGGTGTCGACTAGAATTGCCGTAGCACCTGTATAGAAACGGAACTCATCAGAGAGCAGAAACTCTGCTGATCACAAATTCACGGGGAAGTGGGAAAGGAAGACGAAGAGTGGAGAGCGAAGGGAAGCAGAGAAGAACCAGATCCTGAAAGCTGAGCCTGCACGGCAGTGACGGAGGAAATCAGGCAGTAAGGCATCCGGGCCACCTACTCCAGTAAACCAGTAGACGCCGTCACCGCCAACGAAAGTGTAGGCTGGCCAGCCAATAGGCAGGGCTGGAAGCCTGGAACAGCCCGGCGTAGCTGAGTCATCCCGAAGGATAGCCGAACCTCCAGGCCACTGAAACCCAGTGTGGCCTAGTTTTTACGTAGTTGGTTGCAGGCGTGACGCCGAGCGGCAACACTGCCGGCTAAGCATTTCGGTGATTCGCGGGTGATTTCGGCCCAATTGGACGCCCGATGGATTGCTCTTACGGCATCTATTTCTGTATATACCTCTCATCCCGGCCCCATCGCAGGCCCGAATGACTGCCCTCGTATCGAACTGGCCAAGTCATGCAGCTGATCGGGAGCGCAAATTCCCAAGATAGTCACTGCACGGATAGTGTGGGAAATCAAACAGGAGTAAGGAAGCAGCAAGCAAAAACAGATGCTCAACCAGAGAACCTATACTGACACATTAAACACACACGCTCGGAGATTCATAAGATCGTCATAAAATAGGCCTGTCAACAACCGTATGCGAAGGGGAAATTGGCCAGAAGAAGAAAAATTATATCCAGTCAAGGAATAGCCGAAAAGATATGGTCGAAAATATTCTTTTTACAGAGCATATTGCTGGATTGTTGTGATTATTGGAGTTGTGGCGGTTGTAATGGTGGTTGATGCTGACCTCCGGTGATCGGCACTTCGTGGTGGTTCTCGGTCCAGCTTATCGGAGCGCCCGTTCCGCTCAGCGGAAGATCGCTGGGATATCCGTGACGGGCGTCTCGGAGCGGGGAGGTCGCATATACATGACCATCATCATAGTGAGAGCCAACATTGGCCAGGCTCTCGTCTGCAGACGGTCGAGTCTCGGACGGGCTGGCCTCCGAGGCAGCGACGAAGCTGCCACGATTGGACGAGGACAGAGTATGGGGCGGCGGGCTACCTGCACTGCTGCGCAGGCTTCCATTACTACCGCCCCAAGCGCCACGACGCAGCTTCAGCAATGCGCTCAGTGTCATCTCGTCGTCCAAGTTGCCCAAATCCACAAGCTGTGCCAGGCCGGGACTGGTCATGGGTGGATTGGAATGGCTGCCTCCATGCGCCTTCAACGAGATGACAGAGTTGCGAGTGCTCCATTCACTGCGCTCCGTGATGGGAGTCAGGCTGGGTTCCTGGAACTTACCACGACTACTGTGATGACGGGTAATGCCTTCGACGCCGCGGGGACCAAAGTATCCCCCAT
Source organism: Penicillium sp. PG106-07D (assembly GCA_037042255.1). Lineage (NCBI taxonomy): Eukaryota > Fungi > Ascomycota > Eurotiomycetes > Eurotiales > Aspergillaceae > Penicillium > Penicillium sp. PG106-07D. The sequence continues at coordinate 7,641 of JAXQJV010000475.1, forward strand.
TGGTCATTTCGCTGCTACAGGTGCCGTGTGCTTGAGCATAGAAGCCAAACTCCTGCCCATAGAAGCCCTCGTCGTCGTTCTCAAGAGCTTCGGCATTGGCTGCAGCAACAATAGGATCGTCGTAGTACTCATCGTCGTCGTAAATCTGATCATCGAGGAAATCTTCGAAGGCCACCACGTCTGCCCCTTGGCTGAGACGACTGTCATCCGATACAAGACCGGGCTGTGACTCGGCCGTGTGCGACGCCTGGGAGATACTCTCTTGCGCCACGGATCGATCGCTTGTACTGAAGGTGCGTCCGAACCGGCCTTGAGAAGCGGCTTCACTGGCGGCAAATGCCAAAGCGTTGTGTAGTACCTCCAAATTTCGCTCGGATAGAACTCCTCCATGAGCCCGAGCAGGTCCCATGTTGGGTATTGGCTCACCAAGAGGGCCGCGCTTGACAGCCCCGACTCCGTATTCACTAGCGATACTAGGCATATGCTTCAGTCCTTGGCTGGCGGCCTCGTCAAGGAGAAATTCCCCTTCGAGGGCATCGCCGCTGCGAATTGTGCTCTGGGAGGTCTGGCGTGCCGGTGGGCCGACTGGCTTCCGTTCATAGAGATGACTAGTCTCATCATCAAAAACAGACTCATCAAAGCCTACATCCCGGTCGTCAAGAGTCAAGTCCCCAAATTCCCCATCATCGAAGTACAGATCATCGTCGTCGTCATCATCCAGCACTTGAGAGAGTTCATTCATGACAGATGCATGAGAATTGGCCCCCAGGGTACCAACATTCCAAGGAAGAGGATGCTGTACCTCCTGCAGCGCTTCGAGAGAGCCAGCATCGTCTTCAACTGTCTCATTGTGATGAAAGGGATCAGTATGTTCATCCACCCCGAGGGGAGCAGTATCCATCTGATTATCAAGAATCTCAGGCGGTGCAGGTGTGATGGGACTCGCAACTACAGGTGACAGCCCGGGTACAGCCCAGGACTTGACCATTGAGGTTGCCAAATAATCATCGTCGTCGGCGTCAGCGTTAACACCAGGGATCTTTTCCTCGAGCCCGTCAAAGTCGTCCATGATGTCATGGTCGAACTCGTCATCAAAGTCATCAAAATACCCATCTTCCAATTTGCGCTGGGCCTCCTTTGCCTTGTGTTTTTCTTCAAGTAACTTCTCCTGGGCAGAGGATTCGACGCCGGCCATATCAAAGCTAAACCGGGAGGCATTACTCTTGAGGTGTCGAGGCAAGACCGCGCTCGGCTGAGGCACATGTGGGATCGTATCCTGGTCCAGCTGGTGAGTTGGAGGACTCGTGTGCGATAGATTTGTATGGGCCTCTGCGGGCGGTTCCGCTGGCAACTCTGCAGGGAGATCTGCTGTTGGAGATATGCTCAGCTCCACAGTCTCGGGGGGTTGGTCGGGCACGTATGAGGGCAGTTTCCGTGCAAACACTGGTATTGCCTTTTCATACCCATGTTGAGTAGGATTCGTCAACAGACTCGACTGCAGGTAGCCCTTGTTCTCCACTTGTAGCACTTTCTGGTCGTCCTCGAAATGCTCCTTGAACACTGGTGAATGATCGCTATGCCTTTTGATCTGATCATTCCATCGATTCTCCTGTGCGTTCACGCTCCTGATGGTCTCGGGTGGAACAGCAGTATTCCATGATACATTGCGACGCGGTCGAGGAGCCGAAAAATCATGTACAATGTTTCCACGGATTCTTGGGTCGTAGTCGTCGGGAATAGCGGGTATCAAATCGGGAGTGCTAATCTTCGCGTCATCCACGCGTGAACTGCCCATCTGCGACGATCGCCTGCGAGCGAGAAGGGCCATTGGATTCAAGAGATGGAGCCTCGCCTTGCCGGACTTGGGATGAGAAGGCTCGGTGGAAACATCACGATCACCCACCCGTGGCATGGTTGACGTTTCCAATCTCAAGTCTCTTGGGGGTACAAATGTCTTCTCAGCTGGTGAATCCTCTGGCGATGTCTTCAAACGAAACTGACTCGGTCCTGGGCCCGCAACAGGTGAACGTCTCTGTGGTTCCGCGGGCGGCGCCTGCAGATTCCGTAGTCCCTTGCCAAATGACAACCGAAATGGGGAATTCGGCTTGGAACTTGACTCGCCGTCACCTTGTTCGGGTCGTAAGCCGGAGACCGACAGCTGTGAGGTGTTCGGCTGTGATGTAAGGCCTGACTCTGGCTCGTGTTCGGGACTCGAATGTGGGCGATTCTCTCTCTCGGCCAACGGGGATGGAACGGCCAGGCTAGCGGAGGAGGATAATAGCGCCGCAGCGTTGTTGACGTTCAGCTTCGACGCGTCATGAGACTGTGAATCATGCCACGAAGGGACATCGAGGGTTTGCGAGTCGCCAAATGGGGACGTAAGGGTCGGGGTATCGGGGAGCGTGGGAAGCTGGGGAGGACTGATCGGGCTATCCGTTGTGCTCTTGAGTCCTGACGTCGGTACGGGTAGAGACACTGGTGGCGCGGTCGAGCGGCGATGGTCTCTACGCCAGTATGAGAAGACAGTAGACGGTGGCATATTGGCCGTTGTGTCGAGACCCGGAGGGCGATCGATTGCACAGAAATGAAGTGTTCAGGGGACGTCACCCGCCATCGCGATCGATCTGAACAGTGGCGGGCTTGGTATTGAAGACCTCTAGGGCTGAGGGTCCAGTCTCACATACCAGACGCCGGTGGGGCTTGCAGGAGGAGGCAGTGAAGAATGATTGGTATTTGAAGAGCCGCAAGTAGCATCCAGAAGCCGAATCAATAGTCTGAGCATCCGTTGACACCCATCTGAGCGAGAGGGCCGAACATTGAGCTGGTGAAGACTGTAAAGCTAAAAATAAAAGCGGGCGGGATTCAAGATGTGAGAAGACGTAATCAGGTGCAGTCCCCCTCCCGCCAGTTAGCCAGTGTGCTTGGCCCCTCCACCGTCAGTCACCGTCCAGTGCGTCCACCGCGTTGGGTCGGCCCCACGGAGCAGCGCCCACAGCACGGTGCCGACCCGGCAATGGTACCCTGGTACTACCTCACGGTGAACCGTTCAAACACTGAGAATCTTGTCGAATGTAATGTCTTTGACTATCTATCGAGCTGACGAGGAAGTAGGGTAGTAGGTTCCGTTTTGTCTCGAGTACACTTCCACTAGACAGCGGTATACCCGCTATACACTTTGAGTTACGCAGCACTGATCTGTGCATGATGTGCTCTACTGACCTGCCCATTCAATTGACCTCAAATCCACGCTAACGTTCCAGCTGTTCCTCGAGTCTTGTCTTCAATGCAGAATGGACGACATGGCACTTCAACAAGCAGAGATAAGTACATGTCCAGGTGATTAAGGATAGCCCTGGCTACGAGGAGGCATACGTGGTGACGGAATATCCCATATTCGAATTCTAGTAACGAGACTTGCTGTTGGACCCTCCAGCCCTGTGGCGATTCCCGCATGAGCCGTCAAGGCACATGCGGATTACCTAGGTCTGTTTTATTAGATTGCATTGCCCGTTAGATACTTTCGTATTGAATGTTTTGGACAGTGTCTCGTTCTTGCCCTTCATGCTTCCAATTGGACAAACCTATCAGGCAAAGAGACCGGTTGTGCTCATGCTAATCCAGGGTTGTCCACTTCGGATTGTTTCTCTCTAGATGCGTGTACCAAACGGAAGCTACCATGAGGTAGGTACCCACGGTTCAAGGGTGGAGCTGCCTTCAAGAGCCCACCTTATACATTATACTCAGGTTAGTTCTTTCTCTCCTAGGTAGCATATCTATCAATTCTCAATTACGAAAGAGTAGGGCAAGAACTTCACAGAATCAGTGGTGGCATTATGTATTTATTAGGGCTACCAACTGAAGACAAAAAGAGCCATACTCATACATGGAACAAAATCCAACCGTATTGCATCAGGGGGAAATCATAACAAAATCACAAAAAAGATCAGAGAGCGAGGGACTAAAGTAAACCTAGCATCTTACAACCTTGTTTACCAGACATCAAGGATCCATAAACCCACGCCGTAGCGCAAGACTCGTCGTTTTGACGGCGTTACCAGCATGTCGTCCCATTTAGACCACGTTGGCGACGTGCGTTGTGCCGTTGGTACCATTGGCAACGTTGGTAGTGGGCTTGACGCCCGCACCATTGGTCTTACCACCGACAAAGGCCTCATCAATCTCATCGGAGAAGCCACGAGAAGGGTAGCCATCCACCTTGGTAGTACCGTTAGTGCCATGAGCGCCATTGGTAGCAGCAAGAGTAGTAGCACCACCAGTGGTAGCGATACCGCCACCAGCGGTAGCAATACCGCCACCAGCAGCGCCAGCACCAGCAGCACCAGCAGCGCCAGCAGCGCCGGCAGGACCAGCGCGGTCCTCGGCGGTGGTGTGAGGTTTGCGAGTGACATTGCCAGCGCTAGGGATATGCTTCGATTCGGCGGCGTCGCCAATGCTGAAAATAGGGGACTCCCACTTCTCGCCCTTGGCGGCCAGCTCAGCGTACTCGGTGGCCTTGCTAGAGATACCACCTGGCAGCTTGATGTCAGGGAAGATAGAGTCATGCAGAGTCATGACAGTCTGGACCTTGGTGCGGCTGACGACAGCCTCGGCCTTCTTGGCCTTGGCCTGGGCGCGAGCACGCATGGCATCGGCGTAGCGAGAGAAGATGCTGGGGGCATTCTCTGGGTCCTCACGAGCAGCCTCCTGAGCACGAACGGCTTCCCTGTGGATATCGTGGGCGTAGGCATCGGCGTCTGTGAATGCCTGTCGGATTTGGGCCTCAATGACCTTCTCCAGGGCGGGACGAACGACACGGAAAAGAATGGGCTTGAAAGTGGCGAAGAGAAGCTTGTGCTTGGACTTCTTGAGCTTGATATCCATGTTCTTGATGTTCACGGAGACGTTGTCCAGCTTGACAAAGTGCTGCTTGTCTTCTTTGTTTGCGGTGGATGCGGCGATCTTGAAGCTAAAGCCCTCACCACCCAGGAAAATGTCCATGACACCGATATCAGTAATGGAAGGGAAGCCCTCCTTCTTCTTAATGTAGTAGCTGACATCGCGCAGATCAGCCTGAATACCGGACGCGGCAATCATGATCTTATTGTCACGCTTGTTGCTGATCTTCTTGCGGCCCCAACGGAAGTAGTTGTCATTACCAAACTCGACGACGTTGGGCATGAGGTTGTCACTCTCAACAGTGAGGTTCTCAACAACCACGTCGACGGTAGGATCGGACACCTCAATGCGAGGAATGGGAATGTAACGGACATTCTCAATGATGCCAGGCAGAATCACATCACGAATATCCTTGATCAGGTGCTTCTTGAAGACAACCTTGCCGCCGGCATCGCGACCCAAGTCCAGGAATAGTTTCTGAACAGAGTCGGCAAAGGCCTTGTTCAGGGGGTCCTTGTCGAACTGATCCGCCATGAACTTGGTCTCATCCACGATACGGTCAGTGTGGGTGCGGTAGCGCTCACGAAGAAGGTAACGGCCCCTGTCGTAGAGCTCGTTCCACTGACGAGTAGCCTCATCTTGCATAATGAAGCCCTGCTCCCGCAGACATTTCCGGATGTAGGTGTCGACATTAGAGAACCACCCACGTAGCTCGGGGTCCCTATCAGCATCACGGTAGATGTTGTTTAGGGACTCGAAGAAGTCGGATAAGGAAGTGTTGTTGGCAAATCGCTCAATGAGGGTGCGAAGGTTGTGCTCAACAATCTGCACGCGGTCGTTGGAACGAACATCGCGAACAGCGCCACCACTCTGGGCGGTGACATCCTTGGTGTGTCCGGCATACTTCTCAGCCATGGACAGCAGAGTCTCAATGGCTTGCTGGTCTATATCGAGTGGTCAGCAATGAGATTGTCTTGTTGGGGTCGTCGTGGGTATGCTTACAGTCAGCATGGCCCTGAATCTCGATGATCATCTTCTTGAGGCGCCAAATAGCCTGCTCGCGGCGCTCCTTGGGAATCTTTTCGGACAAGTACTCGCGAGCATGCTGACCATACTTCTGTCGGCGGCTCTCCTCTGAAGGAGTCACATAGATACCGTCATCAGCGGTCTCCGGGACGGCAGGAGCGGTAGAGTTGTCCTTATCCTGCGATGCATGTGAGCTTATAGTCAATCTTGACGGCGAGACTGGTGTGACCTACACCCTTCTTAGTGAGGCGTTGCTTGATGTCCTCCTTGGAGAGATTCGGCTTCTCGTGCCAGGTGTTCTCCTCTGCAGGCTCATCAATCTGTGCCAACTGTTCCTCAGGAGGACGGATCACATTGGCGGCGTTCTGAGAGGCATCGGCCGCCATGTCGCGGATCAGAACGACAGCATCACTCACTGTAGGTAGTGATTAGGATATAGGGTCTAATAGTAACGCAGCACGTCTACTCACGAATCTTGCGGAACTCTCCGTTGGTAATCAGAAGAGTGCCCAGGGTCTTGAGACCCTCCAAAGCCTTGTTCGCATCCTGCTGGCTGGTCTCCTTGGAGATGGGCACATTGGGACCCTTCACGTCATCGGCGCTGATCTGCTGGGCTTGCCAGATGAAATCCTGCAACAGCTCACCCTCGTTCTTGGAGAGGAGCAGCAACTTTGCCTGTTCGATGACATTGCGCAAATCCTTGATGAGGACTTTTCCTTCGCTAGAAAGCTCGTTCGACGGCGAGGAGAGAGCCTTGGATGACAGAGCACTGTTCAAGGCGACATCGCACTGCTTGTTCTGTAGGGCGAGGACACTTTCAGTATGGGAGCATCGCAACAACGCGCGACAGGCTAGAGTCGTGCAGTACTGACCGATGGAAGCTTGCTGTTCTTGAAGGCTATCGGCGACGATTAGCAACCTTATCAAATCAAAAGACTAACATGTAGCAGCAATTGACTTACCGTGGTAGATTCCGAAGAGCTGAAGCTTCTGGTTGATATCCTAGACCGGCACGAACTTGGTAAGTGCTGTGCTCCACCAAGAACATATGTTCAAACGCATACCTTCTCCTTCTGCTTCACGTCGGTAGGGACGTTCACAGCCTTGGAAGACATGATGGAGACCGTGACACTCGTGTCAGGGACTACACGTTGAAATAGGTTGATCGAGTGTTATTCACTAGTGAATCCGGGTTAGTGCTTCTGAGGCCAAACTGGGGGTTTGCAACTGCGACAAACAAGGACGCGAAGGATCTTACACACAAGAACGGGATGTTGAATTCAATGATTGGGGTATTAACAGTAGCAATTATGTCGTGGGTCGGGGTGCGTAGGGAATCAAGGGGGGTATCACTGGAATGAAGGAAGGTAGGAGAGGAAGCAACGGCAAAATATGTGGAAGAAGTTACAAGGGAGGAAGAGAAGAAAAGGAACAGAAAAGCGGGCAGAAGGGGATGACGACTATTAAACCATTGAAGCGTCAGATTATCCAGGCAGTCTACTGCAATGAGGAAGGGGATTTGCAGCTCCTTGGCCAGCAACAGCAGTTACGACCCGGTCTAGGCTAGCGCCTCATCTCTCACGGTGTACCGCTACTTTTGGATCGAGGTACAGCATGATGATGATGATGATGATGATGACGATGATCAACCTCAACTCACTACTACTTCTGGGGTTCTCCTGTTCAAAGTTGACTCCTCTACGTGATTCGATAACCAGGGCAACAAGCTCAGACCAGCTTTTGTCCCCCAATTGACGCAACCACCTCCTGACGTCATGTTGATGTGTTCGCGGAAGTGCTTTTCCCCCAATTGCACTCCCTCGCCAACTTTCGAAGATCTCCGGCTGGAATTGAAACTCCTGGTTTGCCATCCTTGCCTCGGCATTGGCTAGGCCCCTGGTCAGATTCTTCAGGGCCAACAGGTCCATAAGGGAACAGGTGCAATCTCAAATGATCCCAACATGAAGCTCCATCCATAAGGCTGCTAGGTCTTCCCAAGCTCACGGAACCTCCAGATCGAGTCGCAAGCCCACCGCGCTAGTTTGGCGCGCCCCTCCACGTTAAACTGCATCGAGCGCCCTGTGGCCTAATCTGCAAAAAAAAACAAAAAAAAACTTGCTGGCTCAGCGAGTCAGCCTGGGTTCCCTCGGAGGGCTTGGCACACGCGCGCACTCTCCATGCCATGGTCCACGCCTACAAGTGGGGCCGGTCCCAAGGACGAATCTGCGTATGACTGGGCAAACTGCTAAAGCTCTGGTAGGGCCTGAGAGAAAACATCAACCTGACGTCAATCATGCGGAAGTTCATCGATGACATGGCACCACTCCTGTCTTGCGAAAGGCTATTGCGCCGCAGATGCAATCGCATGGCAAAAGGGCGTGATAACGAACTAGAATTCCGGCCAGGGAGAACGCAACACAACTTGTTTTCTGCGACTCCGTAGTTTCCTTCCGTTGCTAGACTTGCATGCACCTGGGCCTGGAACTCCTCCGAGCCATCAACAGCACCACGCGAATTGCCTTCTCCCTTCAGAGAACGTAGGTAGGCACTAGCTCGCCTACACAGCCACCGACGAGGCCAAGTGGAGACCTCTTGAGAAGCTCAATTAAGGGAGAAGATTCCTTCCCATCCCCATACGCTGTGGTAGTTGGAACTTGGGGCTGTGCCATGCAATAGCGGTACGCTCCGCTCGTTCAAGCCCACATCAACCGTATCATGAATGGGTCAGAGATTGCGAGTCAGGTACAGTAGGATCTACTCCGTGCTACCCACTCAATTAACGACTTTAGCGAAAGGGAGTCCAAGGCTCCTGATCCGCAGTGGAGAAAATTGTACAAGATGACTGTTCGGCTGTTGTGGAAGAAAGCCCTTTCAAGTCAGATGAGTAGAGGATTCTCTATCTGCTGCTATTCCTAAACCAATGTTCGTGTTCATCCACTATTTCAAGATGAGACTCTGCTTGAATGGCTGTGTTTCTTCTTTGGTCGCTTAAGCACATACTCGCGCTCGGTGTAGCTGCTGAGGCATATGTTGGTTATCGTCGTTTGAAATTGACCGATATTGAGAAGATCGTCTCGAGAAGCCCTTGATCATGGATAAGGTTAGGCTGCTGCAATTGCTAGACTCGCCAGAGCCAATACAACAATGCACCCAACTCTCCTTCTACTTCTCGCCAATATTCATATCTGGAAAACCGTGGTGGTCCACCGAAGCTGCGTGCGTCTCACCTACACTGTGGACCTGCAGAGTACATGCAATCCAATCTTCGACAGCTTCGTACCTGCAGTAATCTACCTAAATTGGACCCTCATTCAACATCCACATCACCACTTCACACCCGCCTATGCCTCGACCAATACCTCTCCGCATCCTTAACAACCCTCCCCTCCCACCCCTCCTCGACCAACGGCCCAACAACCTCAACCGGCGTTTGCCCAGCCAAAAAAACCCTCCGACAAGGCAAATCCAGCGTAAGATTCTCACTATTCCCCTCCCCCGTCAACCCCCGCAACGCCGCCTCCGACGCCAGATACACCAACCGCCCAATATGTGCCCAGTACAGCGTCCCCGCACACATGGCACACGGCTCCCAGGTCGAGACCATGGTGCAGCCGGCCAGATATTCCCAGGAGTAGTTGTCGGCCGCGTTACGGGCGAGCTCGCACTCGGCGTGGCGGAGGTGGGAGAGGGAGAGGGAGGACATGAGTTGGGTCTTGTTGTCTGGGGCGAGGAGGAGGGCGACGAAGGGGCGTTTGGTGTGGATGTCTTGGGCGATGGATTGCAGAGCGAGGACTTTGGCGGCTGCGTCGTTGAGTTGGGTGGGTGTCAGTGGGAGTAGCGTCATTCTGAGATAGGTAGATTGGGATGAGATTGGGATCGGGTAGTATGCGGGTAAGGTTCAAGTAGTGATTCGAATATAGGACTGAAATTGGAGGTTATGTTGGATTGTTCTTACACTTATGGGTTCGGTCCACACTGGGTGGATATGGAGTCAGGATGTGTCGGCCCCGTCCAGTGCTCCACGGCGGAGTCCGGCGATAAGACAAGCGGGGGAGCCAAGAGCTGCTCCGCTGACAAGATCTTCTAGATTCTAGAGATGAAAAGTGAATCATTTGCGGTGAAAAGTAAATGTTAGGTTGTATTCTAGTGTTCTATGTCTTGAATATAAGCCCAAAAATGTATTACATGCAGTCATTTCCATCCTATCACGGTATTTCGCTACTTGACCTCGCCGTGGCCGATATATCGGATATCCTTGGATCATGAGAGGATTGCTTCGATGGAGCTT
>JAXQJV010000476.1:0-19044 GCA_037042255.1 Penicillium sp. PG106-07D
CGCCACGTGACACCGGCAACTCAGCGGACTTCATCGCTTCTTACTTCTTACCTAGAAGCACCACGAAGTCTGACAGAATGGCATATCCTAATTTCCCTTTAGATCTTAATAGGAGAGATATAGAACTCCTCGTGAAGTAGAGAAGCTACGGGTATAAGGAAAATACCTAGGAACTAAGAGACTTAGTAAAAGATATAGTTATATTTAAGAACTATATAAGGAAGAAGTAATATACCCTAGAACGCCCTAAACGCCTATAGACTAAATTATAGAGGACTAACGTATACCTATCTATCGCTAGAACCTAACCTAAAGCCTCTTAGGAGAAGAAGGAGAGAGCGGCGTAATAAGCTTATACCGCTCCGCGATATACCGGAAGATAACCTAATAGGCTACAAAAATATCCTAGATCTTCCGCTAGAATAGCTAAGGAGAGGGTAGCACGCCCTAGAATATAAGTATAGGCCTAAAGTATAGCTAGAGGATCCGCCCGTATAGCTATAGAATATACTAGATAGGCGTAGCTAAAATTAGGATAGTGAGTATAGCGAGTAGGATAACCCTAGTATTTATAGTAAGAATATACCTAAATATTATAGCTATACTAAATACTAACGTTATAAGTACTAGACTAAGGCTAAAAGCCTACCTAACCGCGTTATAAAACTACTAAATAGCCCTTACTATACCGAGCTAAACCCTAGAGAAGAACCTAGTAACCCTACTTATTATTATCTCCTAAATAGTCGGCAGTAGTAGTAGTAGAGGAGATAGTAGAGGAGATAGTAGAGCTAGCGGAGAAGGCGCGGGAGATAGAGGACCGGATCAAGGAGGGCTAAATAAGGATATATAACCTAGGATAATATTCTACAAGAGCGTATTCTAAGCACCCTTAAAAGATATAACTAACGCCTAGAGGTTACTAACTAGTAGCGGACTAACCCTAAGGATAATAGGATCGGCGTAATAATCTAGGTAGGAGTCGACCTATACTTATTAGGAGGGAGCTAAGATACTATAAGAGGTAAACTCACTATAATATATAGCCGGTTCTAGGCCTTATAATAGGCGTACTAGGGGATAAGGGGATTAATACCTATAGTAGGAACCTAATAGATATACCTAGAAGCCGAACTAATCTAAGTAACGTATCACTAATACTAGCCTATAGCTAGATTTCCGGGCGTAATATATACCGGTACGGCAAAGTTATTTATATTAGTATAATTAGGCTATAGGGTAAAAGTACCTATAAGAGGAAGCGCCGCCGCTATCTCGACTAGAGAGTCATAAGATAAATCCTAATAAGGATATAAGCGGTTTTAGAGGATTATAAGATAAGACCTAATAAGGATAAGACTCGCGCTCTTATACTAGGAGATCCTAGACGGCTAAGGGATATAGCCTATAACGCTATTTACTATTATATATTTATATTTCTTTATTCCGCAGAGGATAGGGAGATAATATCGACCGTAAGAGGATAGTCGGAGCGCTATAGAGCGATAACCTTTATTTACAGAAGCGGCCTAGAAGATAGTCGGACGCTATAAACTATAATCCTTAGCTTATAAGAGCACGATAGAATATTATCCCTTAGCTAAGATAATATAGTCAGAGAGCTATAAGAGCAGTTCTTTATCTATATAGGGCAGACCGAACGCCGCGAGACGGCGCCTAACTTCGGAACTTAGGCACACAAAGGGCCTACAAGGGCGTAGGCTTTAAAGGGAGGGGAAAATATTACGACTATCGCCCGCCCGTACACTAAGGGTACAACGTAGGAGGTCTCTGCCATCGCCCGCCCGTACACTAAGGGTATAACGCAGGAGGTCTCCACGAAGTCTATAAGAGGAACCTGATATTTCTATAGGACCCGTAAGAGGGCTCCGGGAGGCCCATAACCTACCCGGGGTCACCTAATCATAACAGGACTTAGGCAGATCCCCTCCTAAGGGACTTAGACGCTGGCTAGCGATTAGTCTGAATACCACAGTACCCTACTAGATTCCTTTACTCTAGTTCTAATACTCACCGGACCTCTCTGGGTCCTAATAATAAGTAGTAGTATAGCGATAAGTAGTATAAGATATCTTATCGAAAGAAAAAAGAGAAGTCTTTCCGTAATTAGGCCGAAGGGATATCGATTTATAGTCGACTTAGGGGATTTACAGAAGATATAAGTTCGCTAGATATCTCGCTTAATTTATATCGCTAGAGGGCAAAGAAACGCTCCCTACTATCGCTACCTATCTAGTCCCTTATTTCTTTATTTACTTTAGAATCTTCCCGGACCCCTCTAATTCGGTACCTAACCCCTAGTCCTATTTCCCGCTTAAGGGTAAGCGTCCTAGGAAGGGGGAATAATTATTATAAGTTTTCTTTAATTATGTACTTCCCTCCTATATCTATAAGTCTATTCCCACTTTTACCTAGGGACGTCGGATCGGGAAGAGATCGGTCCCCTATCAGGAGGCTTCCGCCTAGGGAGCTAGACCGCCTACACGCCTACTATGAAACCCCGCTCTCGTGTTACACAACCTACTCTTTGCTTTTTCGAAGACTCAAGCTCGTATTATATAACTAGATTTATATGATCAGGTTATAGGTTAAATACCTCCCGGTTAAATAGTCTCTTAAGCATTCTTTAAGAAACAGTCTTAAATTAATACATACTATTGCCCTCTTCCTTACCTGATTGACAGGCCACTACCCTGATAAGTAGTATCTTTATATTAAAGCTTAAACTTATATAATAAATACTTTTTTATATTCTTAAATAATATATATTTATAAGGAAAAGATTAGCATATCTAGCCTATTTCCCCCTAGTTTATCGATCTAAATAGAAATAGGAAAAAACGATATTAAATAATTACCCTAATATAATAAGATATCAGAGTAATTAAGTAACTAGTAGAGAGAGATAACTAGTCCTACGATTAACTAGTCCTAATATCTAAAGTACCCCCTAGGCCTAATAGCTAAGTCTAAGCTAGATAATAAGGATAAGCCTTCTAGGAAAATAGCGCCTATAGAAAACTTAATATTATAGAGGAGGTTCTAGCGGCACTAAATAATATAAATAAAGTATATAACGCTATATAATAAGCTATCCCTAAAGATATAGTCTTAAGTTTTAGGAAAATCTAAGTAGCTCTTTTAAAATCCCACGAGGATGTAGAAGATGTTGAGATCGATCTGTAGGCGGCGTATCAATCATCAATGGAAGATACACCGGCCCATCCTGTGCCAGAGGTGCTAGACGATGTCGTGTCACAAGAGAAAAAGCGCCTCATTCGACATCTAGGCCTCGAAACTACCCCAGGTCGACAAGCATCGGATGCAGCCTATACCGCGCCGTCATTATTTTTCATCGAATCTGCCCCGAATTCTACACGTGGCGCGAAATGCCGACTTCTGGCTTGTGATCGAATGATACAACTGGGTGGCCTACGCCTCGCTATGTATCCGGGAATGGACCAGGAGTCATGGGGAAGACGCATCGGGCGAAATCATTAATAGGTGTCCTACGATGTGAGTGTTAGAACGGGAAGCTCTAGAAAGGGGCGTGTAATAGCCGGCGCCGACTCCTACGCTAGACAATACCATTTTGACCTTCGTCTAAAACGTTTCTATCCTCGCAGTGGAGAACTGTCTCCTCTCCTCTTCTCTCTCGATAATCTCTTCTCCAGTAATATCGCTGGCTGTGGGTCTAGATGATGAGCAGATTCGTTAGGTTGGGCTGTCTGAGACCTCAAGAATGCGAATGAGTCTCGACGTGGAGCTTGAATCTGTAATACCATAGCGTCCGATCTAGGGTAATTGTTTCTGGCCCACGAAAGATCCAAGAACTGAAAGATCGCACAGATGGCGATGTGCATTTAGTAACACACCAGCCCGACAATATCAAGCACAATTTTCGCAGTAAAATACTGAACCACAGGAGGCTTCTAAAACCTAGGATTCTATCCTAAGGTAGGTAAAAGTACGTAGTATAGAAACTCTATCCCAATTTTCGGCTCTTCTGATTAGGCATTAGGAGAAAAATTCCCATACAAAGGCCTCGAATTGTTCTCAACATATTTCGTCATTATTTTTGCTTGCTATATACTGCCATATGGTTTGTGGTACCATTCTTGATTTCTGGCTCAATTTATCCGTAACGGCGATCAAAGAATTGACAAAATGTACTGATATGAGAGTATTAAGGAGCGCTATCTCGAGGATTGTTGGTCAGATGCGCTTCCTATACTTATCTATCCCAGGAACGAAGAGATATGCATTGGAGATTGGTTAATGCTCACGGGTGTATTATATATAGCTCTTTCCCTGCTTTCTGAATCTTGTCGCCCGTGACTTTGAACTTATGCAATATGTTAAGATACCTTGAGTATCTCACGTGCGGTATACCTTTCTAACCTTGGTGCGCTTAATTTGTGTGAGAGGGCCCTGGGTCGCAACCCTATAAGCGACTTGATTCTGTATTTTTTAACTCCTAGTCAGATGAAGGCGTCAAAATCACTGCCGAGCGAGATAAGGTTTAAATTCCTCTCGAAGCGGCTTTAAAAGAAATTGACTCCGAAGGCTAAGATACCTGGGCTATAAGTCTGGTCTAAGCTTTCTTTCTGGGACTGAGTTCTAGAGATGAAATGTCTTTTTGGATCTCTCCGTTCGTCGGTGGCAAGATTGAGCTCCTTGATGTGAGCTGCAATCCAACTCGGAGAAAAGCACTCGAGTTAATATACAAAGGTTATCGACGACAAAAATATCACCAGCAACGCCTGGAAAGCAACAGACCACAGCGCCAGTCCCGGTCTACCTTCCGCTTCGCTTTTATACCCAATATTGGCCGAGTTGTTCCCATAGCCCACAGTTCGAAGCCACGTCGGCGTAGCACTATCGTTCACAAGAACATCCGAGTGGTAGAGATCAATGACACCCTGGAACCGGATTTTGATGCTGCCCTGGAATGACACGTTCCCGAAGTTAGGTATGCGGGGGTTCCTGCTCGAGTTAGGCAGTAGCATCGGAATTGCGGTGAAAGAGCCATCGAGACTCAGATTGGCCGTTTGGCTATCGAACTCGAGATTTACGACCGGGTAAGCCCAGTCCCAGCCACTCGACTCAGTCCACGGCCAAGCGAGGATTGTGACGAGCGAGTTTTTTGTCTCTTTCCGCGAGTCGCAGACGTCCAGGTCGAGGTACATCGAATCGAGTGCGAGCGGGTTGGCCAGGCGACCGATACGCGCGGTTAGGTTATATGGTGCGTGGGCTGTTGGGGACAGAGTCAGGTTGAAGATATCTCGTAGAGGAGGATCTTCGCTCAGGTCATTCCATGAGCCACCCTTGCCCGCGGGCGAGGTCCAGCTACGGTGATACTAATCAATGAAGAGTCTCTAATAACGTCCGATTTTATTTTTGAGCTTACGGGGATGCGTCCAGATACCACTGTAGAGACGGCTCCGTCCAGAGATCCGGTTTGTGGATATTAGTGTCATTCGCAAAGGCTGAGAAATCGGTACCCGGTTTCCAGAGGCTCAAGAGCATGTTGACGGGGTTGTGGCCCGTGTTGTACGAGGCGCGCTCTGTGACGGCAAGGAACGACTCGAATGCAGCGTGGAATGTCCGGCCACGCACATTTTGGCAGGCGGGCTCGTTGGCGCTTTGGCCGAGCAATGGGATCACTTCGATCGTGGTGGTTCCATTGTAGTACCTAAAGCGTAGGTCAGCGCGGCTTTGGCAGCATTACAGAAAAGTACCTACGATCCCACCCAGGCATAGAGGTTGCTCAGTCCAGTGATGTTGCTCGCATGCCACGCATCCGATAGAATATCGGACGGGCCCAACGTCGCCAGCGCGAAGCCGGGTGCTAGGCCACCCAGAAGAAGAGCGTGCCGGAGCATCGATAAAATCAAATCGCGACTTTGACCGAGCCACCTGTGTACATGTACGGAGAAGTCTCTGGAAAAATGTGGGGGACTAGGATGGTCCCTGTTTTATTAGCTTAAGATAATCGCAATTCTCACGTGAAGCTGGGTGTCAATGTAACATGATACAGTGGACTGGACTATTATTGTTGGGTGACATTTTGTTTTCGTCCGCTTCGAGTGCTTTTTCTCAGGGGAAGTTTCCAAGCCTCGTATTCGTTCAGGAGCGCCCTATTAGAATGGGGGGACGGGATCAAGGCTTAGCATTGCTTGTGTGAGCTCAAGGACCGCGAAGCTAAGGCTACTTTCGTACTCGGGCTAATGGCGTCCGTACACAAGATTAGCATGTGGCGCTTGGGCCCAGGGTTCAGATCCGGAGACCGCAAGATCAAACTCACCCAGCAAACGGATAACCAAGGCTTGGATATGCATTTGTCCATAACACTACCGCGACCCAGCTACTAGGCTAGACGCGAATCCTCGTGACTAAAGACTTTACCACGCTTGAGATGGATCGGACCATATCGCCGCCGCTACCCACGCCAGGGACAATTAGTTCGGCTGCGATTTTCCACTTGTACAGTATAACAGTTGAGCTTGCCAAGGATCCGTGCAGAACTCATGATTTCCAAAGTCAAGATGACTTTCGAGAGTAATTAATAGGCTACATTATCTGAGACACGATGACCCACCGTAAGATCACAGGGCTCGCCGAGGGCCTCCTTTATCACCATAGCATATTCAGTTCACCGGAGCCTTCATCTTAAGCCACTTATCCATAATTTCCGTCGCAGGATACACCGGATCCCCCAATCGAAGCAGGATCTGAATATGGCCCTCAAACCCTTGTCCCTCAAAAACATGCAAGACGGCATCCGTACCCGCAGCCTCCAGCGCCGCAACAAACTCAACGGCCTGTCGAATATCCCCATGTCGACGGGAATGCAAAAGCAGGAATGCACGGGCATTAGGCGCTCGTGCATTACACGTCGGCGACACGGCACGTAGTCGGTTCAAATCTGTACCAAATGCATCTGTCATGTGGTCGGCAATTTGCCCCGGATTATCGAGAATTTCGGCGGCGGCGTTGTAGTTTGAACCATCCAAGGCGATGACGGCTTTCACGATGGAAATGTTAATTCCTGCTCGCTCGAGGTAGCTTGTGTTTGTCCCCAGTAAGGAGACTACGTGTGCGCCGGAGCTGTGGCCCATGAGGATGGCTTGATCGGGGTCGATGGAGAGACCGGCTGCGTTTGCAACTAGATAGGCAATTGAATCGGCTATCTCTTGCACTTGCTCTTCCACTGTCACGGTGGGAAAGAGTGTATAGTTGATACTCGCGAATGCATAGCCTTGTTCGGTCAAATGGCGAACCTTGGCGGAGCCGACAGAGTCCATATATGTTCCCGAACGCCAACTACCTCCATGGACGTAGATTATAAACGGAGCTTTGGATGTTTTGCTTGAGCTCGCCTTCCAAAAGCGGAGACGATGGGTTTCTGTCGCTCCATAGGTCATGTCCGTACCTCCACTAGGTTGGTCGGCGTACATTTGGGCCAAAAGCTTCTCGAATCTGTTTGGATCTGAGCCCGTCGTCTGTTGATAGATGTCGAGACCTTTGATTTCATTACCTCTAGCCGCGATGGCTACGGGGCCAAGCGAGGCTGAGGAACTGGTGGAAGAATTGATATTGACCTTGCTAGTGGCGTCCATGATTGCGGTGTTGAAGGTGGGAAAAGAAAAATTGATGGGGGTGACTGGGCTCGTTTAAATAGAAAGTGACGGGCTAGGCAACCAACATCTGGAGTACACGGCAGACGCTGATCTCTTATGTAATCTCAACCCTACAGACTTTCAATGAATGAGGCTAATTTCTTCGAATGTTGCGTCAAGATCAGATGAATATAAACATCTACTGATTACGGAGTCCGTCGGTCTCACCCGGCGATTACCTGTCAATGAGTGATGCCTATTCGAAAGCCACAAACCAGAGAGCTTTGTTAGTAGCAAATTGGGCACGGCGATGGGGCCAAATTAAGAGATTAAAGACGCAGCGGCTGTGCTACTAACTTACGCCAGGCTACAGCTCTTCGTCATACGGGATCCCCATTAAAATTGGTATAAGCAGTGCGGGGTAGCTTACAGGGAACAAGCTTCCATTGTTGAATGACTCCCATGGATCCGTTTTGACTTACTACCATGAGACTTGGTTCCTTCTCACAAGATAGGCAGAAGCAAAGATAGATACGCAACAGCAAATAATCACCCTTGTCAATTCGAGTAGTACTAACCTTTGCCTGACAGGCGAGACTGCGACACCTACAGGCTGTAAATGCCAGTCAAACTTAAGAATTCTGAGAACGCATGTGGGAGGGGGCACTCGCGAGGTGATGTCATATTCATGGTTCATGGGAAGCCAAGGCGGTCGGGTTGACGCAGGTCGCGATGCGATCAGCGAGCGGGTGCTGTAAAAGGGGATCTCGATGCCGGCGAGTGAGGGGAGCTTGGCGTGTGCTCACAGGGCTTAGGGGTCCTCGAGTGGTGGTTGGATGACAGCCGGCATGCTTTACTGGTTTAACCCACATCCCTTGGCCATAACTCGCCCACAAGAGTGTCAGCGGTCTATTGCGAAATGCCTTTGCTATGGTGGACTAAATGATCTGGGAAGGGCTTGGCGATTTGGTGAACAGGTTCAGAAAAACATGCCCAACACTTGGCCCTTGGACACAATCGCCACTTTGATTGCCGTCAAGGCCTCCACGCTTCATTTGCATCACGTTTTCCATTCATTCTGTGAGGCTTTATCTACAGAATCGTTAGAAGTTGCTGAGTATAGCTCATCGTGTACTTGTCACCATTCTGTGTCTTCTTTGCTTTATTTCCTGGGCGTTGTCACCGTCCTCGGCTATTCCGACGGACATTTAGAAGAGCATCCTTGGTTATCATAAGTCATCTGTATGCGCTCCCTCTTCTACTTCTTGATTCCAGGCGGCTAAGGTTCTCAGATTATCTTAGAGACGCGGACGGAAGGATTCACGGCAAAAGAGCACCTTCTCTTTCTCCTTCTCGCTGCCTGTTTTTTTTACCCTCTTTCCCTGTATCTCTGTGTGTACTAATAACCAATGTAGGAAGATGATCACTGCTAGTAGGTAGCAAGAACGGCGCCGAGAAGGATTCTAGCCTGGTCTCCGTCAACACGAGACCGGCTATCTTCATCGATTCCCTTCTCTCTTCTTTCCTTCAATCGCTGGTTATTTTCCAGTATATGCCGGTGGAGTGATTCGTAGGGACGTGGAGCACACGGCGCGACCACGCATCAGCGACGATCTGTGCTAAGTCGACCTAGGCCTTTAACCCGACGCGAAGTGAATAGGCGACGAGATCTCCAGCAGACCCGCAACTACTTTAAAAAACCAGCGCAGCGGATCTTTCCTTTCGCAGCTCGTGGATCCGTTTCGTTGATATCACCTCTCTTTTTCGCTATTCACGGCTAAAATTCTGCTACTAATGGTCAGAAGAGTCATACCAACTCGGGCATCAGCTCCCCTTTGGTGACGAATAGTAGATCCTCCGATCATATTAAATTCATCGGGCGGAAAATAGCCGAGGGAGGAAGGGGCCAATAAGGGTTTGAGAGGTCCTCCGCAAACGAATAGGTCTGCAAGAAAGCTTGCTTATACACGTTTGTGATGCATGCGCCGGGCAGTGTCCACAGATTTATTTTTGCTCTTGTCGTAGGATAAGAGTGATCTTTCTTCCTTGAGATTAACGACATCCAACTCCATCAACAATAAAGAAACAATAGTTCTTACCAAAATGTCTTTCCCCGGACCAAGATTGTATTCTCCAAGAGCGTGCTTAGACCGTAGTTGACCTTACCTCGAACCTGTATATGGCAGACATAGGTAGGGTTTACTTTAGGTCCAACTAGGGTCCACAAGCAGGCGTACTACACCTGACTGGGTTCAACCGCGCCCAGATTAGTCATGTGTTTGAGCCTATCCAAATTACCAGTTAGGCCTTGACAATTTCAAACCGCTTGTCCACCTTATCTTGCTATGTTCCCTTTAGTCTCCTACCTACATAGTATCCAAGGACCTCGGAGACTGATATATTGAAAATGTTCGTAGCTATCGCCAGATTGTTGATCAGATATTGATAGAGGAGATAGCACTGCGAATGTGTTCAATAACCTCCTGCGTGTTTTGAATTCGGGGAATTTGAAGCTCGTAGACAGATCTGATAAAACCGATCAGAGTGAATCGGATTCTCACAAAAAATAAGAAAACGCTGATTTTCTAAGTACTTATTGTAACTGTTTACATTATGGATATTACCAGTCGACGTAGTGAATAATAGGATCATATACAAGCCCGATACAAAGTGTCAGCTTATCAAGCCTTTCGGAGGTTTACGCTAGACTAACGTGAAAAGATTCATATGTGTAGCCGCTAAACGTATCGGCATTTTCAGCGCTTACGGTCGCATGGTTTTAGCAGGGGAATAGGAATCGATGGTTTAAGACAGCGGGAAACCGCTAGAACAATATCAGTAGGTATAAACTTTTTCGACCACCTTATCTTCGATGGTGAAACCCTTATTTATGCTGCACCATTTACAAACAACCGAGTTATTGAAGTTTGGAATGAAGCAGGGGATATCTAGAAGCAAGGTTATTTAAACTTGTATTCTTTGATATCTATACGAAGTATACCTGTTCCTCGGTTGCTCACGGATATAGTAGATATAGATTTGATTTCTATTTCATTCAATCGAGGCCTCACAATAAGGGGCAACCCTCATACTGAATTTCACTATCACTAGTGTTGTCAAAACAAGAACCGCTACTACAGTTGGCGTCGCATATATCAAAGTTCTTGTGGGATCCTGGTGAACAGACTGGAGAGCAGGGTTGTACAACGCAACCACCGTAAACAACAGTAGCATTCGTTAGGCTCTCCGTGAATGAGCTGTCCTCTCCGGAACAAAACGCTCCGCACTAATTCATATTTTCAGGGAGACCTTCCATGCAAGTATCTCAAGCACAGGCTATAGTACTAAGACTTGACATGATTACAGTATATGTCATGTTCAGCGAGAAGGTTGACGAAGTTTTGACTACAGGTGGCTCTCATTAGTCCGCAGGCGAGTCCAGGTAAGTTTCGTAGAAGTCAGCTCCAGCGACTGTTACATTATCCGATGTATTTTGAAGCTCTTGGGCCTAGACGGATCGCGGCCCAGCTTGCCCACGGCGTTGGACTTATGTAAGGCTTAAGAGCCGAAGAATGAGACCGTTGATTTTCAGTTTCGAGAAGGTTACTGCAATTCCTCATGTTTCCTATAATACGGCAGATATAGTCATGACCCAATATTCAGACTCAACAAGTATATTGGCCCATTCTCTCGATCTCTCGGTAGGAGGGTAAAAAATTATTTGCGCTACGCCTCAGTGGTGCCAGCAACTAGCCACCAGGTGTTCGTAATCACAGACACTTGTCTTTTCTTGGAAGGCAGTCCCGGGGCCACATGTTTTCAAAACGGGTTTTCCACCGATAGGGCATTCGTAGAATCGGTGGCAGTCCTGAGGGTCAGGCCACGCTACCGCGGCGGCAACTGCGGGGGCTGGGACAGCAGCAGCAGAGGCAATGAGCATCAATGCTGCCAATGCGCTGATTGCATGATAAGTGGGCTGCATAGCTGTCGCTGGCTACTAGTGGGTTGGTCAGCAAGCTAAGCAAGCCTTTTGAATCTGTCTGCAACTTACTTGATCTGTATCGGACAGGTGCGCGGGAATAAAAATTGTACGCAACTTCACTGTTGATGAAACAAGGATTTTGTGATAGAAGTAGTGAAACACTGGGCATGATAAGGTCAGTCCCGCGCTTTATACTTTTCTGAAAGTGGTCAAAATCGGCAACTTTCTCCGCTTCTGTGATCTTAGCCGCGCTGGTATTTTGGCGGATTCCATTTGTGAGAATGGGGGACAACATTCCTCACGGCCGTCGAAGTGCCTTTAAGGTTGTGTAATAGTGTAGTATTTGACATAGCCAAAGGCTTGCCCTGCATACCATGCTCAAGAAGCCCCGATTTCCAGACAGCCCGCTATACAATATAGGACTCCTCTGTACAATTGTCCTTGTGCTGTGAGAGGGGCAGGTTCAACCCCTTAAGTCACATGGAGCTCATTACGGAGCATGCGAATCGTACGGTAAATGCCTGGTACCAACGCGAGGAAAGAAAGTCGTACCGTGGCGTGAAAACATCACCTTCAATATCAACATGGGCCAGTTCTACGTCCTGCTTCTTGCTATCGTAGATACGTATTCTCTTCATTATTATTGATGTTTAAGGAACCAGACGGACAGGTAGCTTATTCCCTCTAATTTGTGAAAAAGCTCGCTGATTACTAGCCTTTCTGTTTCTCTCCAAGAAGATAATCTTATCGGCTACTTTTTTTTCTACGGTGATTGTTGGATCTACCAATCCAACTCACCATTAACGTCGGCTTGAAACCGACGGCTCAATCATAGGCCGTCAGCATCAACCACCCCCTGCAGGGCTGTATCTATAAACACCTCGTCAGACTTCGGCTCTTCTGGAGTTTTACTTGAAGGGCCGAGGTGCCATAATCGTTTACGTCTGAGTGGAATTGTCACAAAGATCCTTCTGGCACAGGCGCCACAGGAAGCCGGGTCGCCTATATCCGGAAACGTAGAGGTCCCTGACTGTTGACTCTTGGTACGGCAGAGACCCCATGGCCGAGGGGAAAAAGAAGGGTGCGTCTGTTGGCGCCCCCTGTTATTTTAATAGTAAGGCTCCTCTAGCCGAAACTTTTATATTCGCCTAGTTCTTGTACACGGATTTTCTTATTGACCATTGTAACAGGTGATCGGGTGCATCTTGATCAGAACTTGAGACGTTCATATCCACAGAGAAGGTCAAGATCTAAAGAAGAGCACGCCAGAGGGCGTTAGTAGGATGTGGAATTTCTGCGTCAACCACTAAGGGAAGCAACTCAGGTACTGAAGAAATTCCTCATCAATCTCCGGCGTTTTGTCTCCAATCCGACTCATCTCGGCATAGTTGAAATCCCGGCATGGCCGATCATCTGATACTGACTCAACGGGGATCTTGTCTTGTCCCTGTTCCGATAACTGTTGATATTGGCAAGCGCCGAGTGCTGATAGGTCCAAGTCTGTATCTGCAGCACCAGGTGGATTGGGTTGCAAATCGAGATGCATCGTCATGGGATCCACCATCGAATGAAGAGTTTGCCCTAACTTGGTGAAAAGAAGTGGGAGAAACCTCGCACGACCGCCCGGTAGATCGTGGATAAGAGTAAAGAAATGCTTGAGGTAATCTTGAGGACCAAGCTTGAACGCAGAAGATCGACGCCCAGTAGCCGAGAGGCATGCCATCACATCAATCAATGTACACGCGACCTCGAATATCTTTTCAATCTATCGAACGACATTCGGATTAGATCATCGACTGAAAAATGAGGCTCCAAGGCGCTTACAAGACCAATTCCATGCGCCTCCATACTTTGTCGAGATAACGTCCAAGTTGCGAGGCAGAGGTCCCGCGCAATGAGTAGAGGATATCTAAAGTCCATACACTCGTGGGCGGGGCTTGTCGACAAGAACCCAGCGGTAGTAGAGAGCTGCCAGATCGTTATTCGAAGCCACTGCTGAGACACTCGCAGATCAGCCATGACCACGTCCGGCAGTTCAATCTCCGACGGCACCGCATTTCGAATGCGCTCTTCTAATTCAACCAATGCTTCCATAGAGCAGGCTGCGTGCGCTCCGTTCCACTGATCCAGAAATTGTTCATCGAAATGGCGATATAGATCAACTAGACAGCGAAAGCCTATCGCTGCGGTATCATGTTGCAGGCCTTCTAATTTAGGGCTGCTGGAGGTGATTCGGAGAGTGATCGGTCTGTGCCTTCGGATAGCGTGAGCCCTGCAATCGAGTCAGTACTTCCAGTAACCCGCAGTGGAGCATATATTCTATGCATTATACCTCTCTGAGACCAATAGTAACCAAAATAATTTACCCGCCAGCATGGGGTCCTCATCATCTGTTTGTGAGGGGGCTTCTGCATCAAGAGCACTAGCGGTATATAATGTTGTGGCTTCTCGGAGAAAGTAGTACGCATGTCTTTGGTTTCCGAGCCCAATGTGACATCCATAAAGAAGAAATGCGATAACAATGCTCTGCCGAACGGCACCATCGAATGGATCAAGATGCCTGCGAGCTTCAGTCGCCTCATCCACCAATCTTTGTTGATATTGATTCTGAGTTATGTTTTCAGGGTAGCGCCACGGTGCATGGTCCCTAGTATAACCAGTCTGGGTTATCACAAAGGCACAAAATGCCGTAACCAAGCAGTACGCGTGAAGAGATTCGTCGGACTGGTCCACCTGCTTTTGGAGACTACTAGGTAGCAAAATTGGAACGGTGCCTTGCATCCTTGAAACGAAAAATTTAGAGCATGATTGAATAAGCCCATGGGTCACCAAGCCAGGTGTTCTTGAGAAATGGCACCTGCCCGGAAAGTTGAGCGATTGTGGCGTTCTCGCGGGTTCATGGACAACAGGAGAATTTGGTTTTGTCACGGCGCTTTCTTCGTTGGACCTTTCTTTAGATCTCAGCTCACTGAGAATATTGGCGGTTTTGCCTTGTCTGCCCTTTTTCTGATGTTGCAGCAAAGAGCGGCACATCACGCCAGCCAACTGACACGGATCGCAGGGGCGAGTTGCATTACATCTGACCTTTCGTCGGCGACAGGCATCACAGGCCTGTCTCACTAAAGGAGCCGCTGGCATGGTCAAACCAGTGGGGAAGCCCGGGGGAGGTGAGGGGCCAGGAGTAGAGATAGGAAAGTTGTGGGTTCGGGGAAAATGGAGAGAAGTCGGAGTCAAGCCGGGCCTGGGCCAAGGCTATGGCCGAGGTGGAGCCAGTTGTCGACAAACTTTACGTCCTTATGTAGCCCTGCCGTGGTGTGTTGCTCGACTCACACTTTTGATTCTCCTCTTCGAGTTTATCATAGTAATCAACTTTCCATTAATGAAAAATAGCCAATGGAAAGAATCTTGGAGGGCGTTGAATTTTTTACATAAGACAATGGAACAGCTGGAGTAAGTGTAAATCGATCAAGCATTGCTTGTTTGGGGATAATTTTAATTGTCACTTGACTGCTATACTATATGACATGAAACTTAAGATTTCGCCCCAGTTGGATTTGAACTGTCAATCTTTGTCCACATGGTCCTCTCGCAGCTCCATCATCTCGTCCTCGTAAGGGTCGACCTGAGTCTCTGCAAATCTGCGTGCGGGAATTCCCTGTTCGAAGAGCACATTGAGTTCTTCATAGGTACGACCCTTGGGCTCGGGGAGGCGAAAGAAGGCCCAAATTAAGCAAGCCAGGCACGTCCCGGCCCAGAAATAAGCACTTCTGGCTCCCCAGCCCCACGCTGTGTCATTCAGTTGATAGTTTGTCAGGACGTTGACCACGATATTGCTAATGTTGTAAAGGCACCTGGCCAGCACAATCGTCTTAGCCTTCAGACGTGTCGAGGATAATTCAGACACCAAGGAGTAGGTAACAGGACCGACGGTACAATCATAACAGAATGTAAAGATAATAAGCATCGCGCCAATCGCCCATTTGGCGGCGTTGTTATCATCCGGTGCAAATGAAAGGCTGCCAATTATAACCAGGAGGAGAAACAAGCTGGCCAGACCGCATATATGCAAAGTTCGACGTCCGGCCATGGACATGAAAAACCAAGAGCCCAAGGTGCCTATCACGCCGAGAGCGTACTGCCCCAAGGAAAGGTTGAAAGACTGGATGGTCGGTAGGCCGGCCTGGACACAGAAGTAGGCAAAATATCCCATGAGGTTCTGGCCACACAGAGTCTGCACCAGCCAGACGAAGCACACAACCTCGGTTCTGCGGAGATTCGTACCCTTAAAACAGTCGAAATAGCTGGTGCCGCTTGACAGAGACTTTTCAAGTTCATTGGTGTGCTGAATCATAGCAATCGTTTGGTCGATATTGAACGTGGGGTCGTTAGATGAAGTGAGTTGCTGTAAGACTCGGCGTGCCCCTTGCGAGTCACCTCGTCGAACGTGCCACCACGGAGACTCAGGAGCAAACAGGCAGCCGATTAATATCGGCAAAGGCCACACCCATTGAACACCAAAGGGAATGCGATATGCCCACTGATCGTCGCGCGAGACGGAGCCACGGTTGACGCCAGCAGCCACAAACTGGCCGAACACCCAACACATATTGATAAATGTGGTCAGATACGGGCGCAGTACAACCGGGCACACTTCGGAGGCATAGGCAGCTGGCAAAGTCTGGAAAATGCCCCAAGGGATACCCGCAAGAATCTCGGCGGCCAACAACATCTGGACATTGACAGCAAAGAAGAACAGGAAGATCACCGCAACAATAAAGGCCAATGCGCACATCATGGTTCGTCGATATCCCAGACGCTCGGAAACAAAGCCATTTACAAGCAGGCCGATGATTTCACCGCAGCGCGCACCGTTGGAAAGCCCCGACTGCCAGGCCGCCGGGACAGCCCATTTGCCAGATGAGGATTGCACCCCGAATTTCTTCTTGAACGCTGACGAAGCGTACATAGAACCAAGTAATGCCAGGTCATATCCTTCCATGATGAGGGTGGACGAAAATAGGATCGACCAGCCAACGGCCTTTGGGTATAGTCGGACGGCTTGCCAGAGAGTCATCGACTGCTCCTTCTGGGCTCCCTGCTTTCCATCCGACAGAATGACAGGCTGTTTGGCTCCCTTGCAGGGCCCAGCTGTCTTATGATCTGCTGATGCCATTGATGTTGAGTAAAGGGCAATATATGGAACGAAAAGAAGGAGAGAAATTTGCGAAACTGTGGACACTCAGATCCGATAACCCTGAAGACTGTGCGGCGAGAGCATGATTAAAGGCGATTGACGAAGGGAATAATGCATGATTTAAACTGGTACCGGGTGTACTCCGCATGTACTCCGCAAGCGGACGGCAGTCGCGATATCCTCCTCCGCAATATGCATGCCCCAGACCTGGGGACGATAAAAAAACGCGTGGGGCTCTGTTATTTCGAAAAGAATCGGGGGAGGCCAAGAGGTGGTGGAGATGGCCGTTGGGCGAATCACCGCGGCGATGGCTCTGACTCGGAGGCAAGTCGGAGTCAATCCGGGGTGCAATGGACAAACTCTCGGTGGCTTGGCGGAGAGTGGAGGACAGGCAAGCACAAGAAACCGAATCTGCACCGAAAGAGGAAAGCATAAAAAGGGAAAGCCAGGTACATTCTAATGAGAAATGGCCCAACTACATCATGTCGCCGCACGCCACCAAAGATTCGCAGCCGTCCGTCCCGACGGGGACGAACAACTGGTGGAAGGAAGCGGTCGTGTACCAAGCATGTTCCCCCGTACCATCAAAGAAAACGCGAAACACTAATTCGAATACAGGTCTATCCAGCATCTTTCTATGATACCAATGGGGACGGCTGGGGTGACATTCCTGGCGTGATTGCTAAAATCCCCTATCTGCATTCGCTCGGTGTTGACGTGGTTTGGCTTTCTCCAATGTACGATTCACCCATGCATGACATGGGCTATGACATCTCGGACTATGAAAAAGTGTTACCCGCCTACGGCACCGTGGAAGATGTCGAGCATTTGATCCATGCTTGTCACCAGTGCGGGATGAAACTGATTCTGGATCTCGTTGTGAACCACACCAGCGACCAACATGCTTGGTTCCAGGAGAGCCGAAGCAGCAAGGACAATGAGAAAAGAGACTGGTACATCTGGCGACCGCCTCGTTTCGATTCTGCTGGCAACAGGCTGCCCCCAAGCAACTACCGAGGATATTTCACAGGGGGCACATGTTCGTATTGTCCAGCCAGAACCTCTCCGAATGAACACTAATCCAGACACGCTGCAGGGACATGGGATGAGAAAACCGAAGAGTACTACCTCCACCTGTACGCAAAAGAGCAACCGGATCTCAACTGGGACAATAAATCCACGAGAGAAGCCATTTACAAGAGTGCTATTCGCTTCTGGCTCGACAAGGGCGTCGATGGATTCCGCGTCGACACCGTCAACAAATACAGCAAACGCACGGATTTCCCCGATGCTCCAATTATAGATTCCAAGAGTTATGTCCAGCCCGCCATTGAAATGTGGTGCAATGGTCCCCGCATTCATGAGTTTCTGAGAGAGATGTATGACGATGCCCTGGCACCTTATGGCGATGTGATGACGGTGGGAGAGCTGGCGAATACCCCCGATTCGAAGCAAGTACTCGAATACGTCGGTGCGTCTGCCAGAGAACTGAGCATGGTCTTCCACCTTGACATTGGCCATATCGGGATGGGCTCCAGCCTAGACGACAAGTATATCTTCCACCAGTGGAAGCTCACCCAGCTGAAATCGATCGTCGAGAAATGGCAATCCTTTGTTGAGGACACGGATGGATGGACCACCGCCTTTTGTGAGAATCATGACAATGGTCGCTCTGTATCTCGCTTTGGGTCGGATTCGCCGCAATTCCGGAATCGCTCTGCTAAAATGCTAGCACTGATGATGGTTGCCATGACTGGCACTCTATTCATTTACCAGGGCCAGGAGATTGGCATGATCAATGCGCCCCGGGAGTGGCCAATTGATGAATATAAAGACATCGAGGGTCTTGGATACTACCGCGAAGCCGAGAGACAGGTAGCTTCCGGAATTGACTCTACTCGTACGGAACGCATCATGGATGGCCTTCGAATACTTGCGCGCGATCATTCTCGACTGCCTATGCAATGGGACGCCTCTGAGCATGCTGGCTTTACTACCGGCAGACCATGGATGCGCGCCCATGACCTCTACCCAGAGATCAATGTGAAGAAACAAGAGAGCGATCCCTCAAGTATCCTTTCTTTCTGGAAAGACGTCTTACGTCTCCGAAAGGAAAATCAGGAATTGTTTATCCATGGTGCTTTCCAGATCATCTTCATACGCATACAGAATTTCATTGTCTGCGTTCTTCTTTTCCTTGTTTATGTCCAAGTTCTTGTCCTTGT
>JAXQJV010000477.1:0-19136 GCA_037042255.1 Penicillium sp. PG106-07D
GACTCCACGACCGGCGCCTGTGGATCTTAGGTCTGCCAGGCAGATCTTGGGATTGACTTCTACGCCTGGATTTGATTCGAGCCAAGCGACGAACTGGTCTGACTGGTGTTGGAAGCTCGAAGGGTCGGGGAAGTGGGCGGAGGAGGACATTGTGTCGAAGCCCGTTCCTTAGGGAGGTGAGAGGGCAGGGAAGGAGTGAAATGCGAGATATGTAAGATAACGGACATGCAAATCTCAATCAGCCTGAGAGCAAGGGCCTTGAAAAGAACGGAAAAGGAGAGAAGTAGAGTCAGGAGGCGAAGTGGAGGAAGAAAAGAGAGTCGTAGTAGTATGGGAAGTACAGCCCGAAGTAAAGAAAGTACTTTTTGGTTCGGAGAAACGGGAGCGCCGCCTTTTCGCGGGCCGATAGGCTGATAACGCAAAAAACCGCCAAACCCAATCTTTGGACTCCCGGATTTGCTTCATAATCTCGCTTCTAGCCCTAGATTTTTTTTCATTACTTTAGCAGCCATGATTGCCATTGGCATGGAAGGCTCCGCCAACAAGCTTGGTGTGGGCATCATGCTGCATCCCGAGGATGGCAGCCCGCCGCAGGTCCTCGCCAACATTCGGCACACCTACGTTTCCCCACCAGGCGAGGGGTTCTTGCCCAAGGACACGGCGCGCCACCATCGCGCATGGGTGGTTAAGCTGGTGAAGAAGTCTCTCAAGGAGGCTCGTGTATCGGTCGATGATGTGGACTGTATTTGCTTCACCAAGGGCCCT
The DNA here is from genome assembly GCA_037042255.1 of Penicillium sp. PG106-07D. Lineage (NCBI taxonomy): Eukaryota > Fungi > Ascomycota > Eurotiomycetes > Eurotiales > Aspergillaceae > Penicillium > Penicillium sp. PG106-07D. The sequence continues at coordinate 766 of JAXQJV010000477.1, forward strand.
GGAATGGGTGCCCCGCTGCAGAGCGTCGTCGTGGCCGCGCGCATGCTTAGCTTGCTGTGGAATAAGCCCTTGGTCGGTGTGAACCATTGCGTTGGACGTATGTCTTGATATCCCCAGCAAGAAAAAAGTTTTGTGGTATAGTCCGCTCAAATCTGACTTCCTTCTCTCCGGCTGCTTTAGACATTGAAATGGGCCGCCTCATCACCGGCGCGACCAACCCCGTCGTCCTTTACGTGTCCGGCGGCAATACCCAGGTGATCGCCTACAGTTCACAACGATATCGCATCTTCGGAGAAACACTCGATATCGCAGTCGGCAACTGCTTGGATCGCTTCGCGCGCACACTACATATCTCCAACGACCCGGCACCGGGATATAATATCGAACAACTAGCCAAGCAAGGCAAGCAACTCGTGGACCTGCCCTACGTGGTGAAAGGCATGGACGTTTCATTTTCAGGCCTATTAGCCGCCATTGACGGGCTGGCCGCACAATGGGGCCTGGGCGGCGAAGAAGCCGCCAAGGAAGACGCAGAGAAGACAGTCTCGCACGCCGCCGAGGCGCAGATAATCCCCGAGACGGACGGGAAGCCTACGCGGGCTGATCTGTGCTTCTCGCTTCAGGAGACTGTCTTTTCTATGCTGGTGGAGATTACCGAGCGCGCGATGGCGCATGTTGGGTCTAAGCAAGTGCTGATTGTTGGTGGCGTGGGCTCGAACGAACGACTGCAGGAGATGATGGGGATTATGGCGCGGGATCGTGGTGGCAGTGTTTATGCGACGGATGAGCGGTTTTGCATTGATAATGGGATCATGATTGCCCAGGCTGGCATGCTGGCGTACCAGACGGGCTTCCAGACTCCATTGAAGGAGTCAACTTGCACTCAGCGGTTCCGGACTGATGAGGTTTTTGTCAAATGGCGAGAGGATTGAGATGGCCCAAAAGGGGCCAAATATTAGACTTACAATTATCAAGCGTTACGATTCAAGAATATCCAGGGCGGTCCGAGTGCTTTGTAGGGATTTATGCGCCCGATCCCGTCAAGAAGAAATTAGCTTTCAAACAAGAAACTGGATACAATGTAGGAGAGATATTGAAAGGAATCAATCACTGTGTATCCGCCAAAACATCCAAGCGCGCCTGCGCGGCCATAAATATGAACCTCGCTTGCATAATTGAAATAAACTCCAGCTCCAATGTAACCCTTCCCAATAGACAAGTACAACGCCTGTAACTTCATGCAATACGTGACCCCTGTGACCTTTCTTTCCATCGCAGCTTGGCCTCTGCGCCTCTCACCGTGGTCATTCAAGCAGCCATCGAACTTCCAAGGTTGTACGAGATGTACACGGCGCTAGCGCAGTGCGAGGAAGTTTGCTTTCGGCCGTCCAAGCCGATCTTCCCTCGACGCCGACTTTTGGACTCTAAGCCTGCAAGAGATCTGCATTGTCGCCGGATAGCGCTCACTCGGTAATCTCGCCAGTCGGTTTGTACAAAATGGATGTAACATACTATAAATTGTAAGTATAAAGCAATTGGGGCCATATTAAGGCAATCATACCTTGCGCTTGTATCTGGTCGTGACACTTGTAGCCAGAACACCATTCTTAATGCTGCTCGTGGCAAGATGGTTCAAGACGGTATGGTTGGGATAATTCAAGACACTGCTGTCATCCTTGGTGGGCGTATTGCTATTGAGAATTGATTTGCCCAGGAACAGCGGCAGACTGGGAGGAGTGGGCATGTCACTGATGACATTCGCCGCCTGGAGATAAGCAGTACTCTCCTCATCCTTGTCCAGATCTGCCAGGAATTGAGGAATGGCCCGGCCAAAGTCACCCGGGGGTACTTCCTCCTCGGCTTCTTTGTTTTGGGGTTCGTCTGTCGTATCGTCTGCGTGGCCGTCCTTGGAGCTGTCGAGCGGAGCCTGCGAGGGGTGAATACCGGGCGTAATGCTGTCGTGTCCATCGTCGGCGCTAATTTCGATGTAATTCACCAAGTGATTGGTGAAGTCAACGGCAGTAGGAAGAGTATCCGAAGCTCGCATTTCACCATCAACAATGAACTTCAGATGGTGTGTTCCAGGCCGCAGATTCAGCGTTGTCGACATGGTAGCATTTTCGCCTTCACTATTGTGGAATTAGCTCATTTGACTCTCCAAAAATGATAACACATCTGTGCTGGGCGGTATTCAACATACCTTCGGTGGAGCTTGAACTTCTTCTCCCAATTGACAAAGGTACCCGTCACATAGACCTTCAGGCCCGGTCCAGACCACTCGATATAAGTAGGCACCGCTTTCCCAACGCCACTGCTAGCATATGGCTGAAGTTCATCCACAATCTCCTCACCATCCAAGGTCGCACTACTCAAATCAGACGCTCCGGGGTCCATGTGCTCATCCAGAAGCCGATCCGCCGGAAGCGATTGGATATGCGAATCCTCGGGCCCGCTGATCGGCGAGCCAGGCGTAGTCGTGGCATCACCAATGGGCAATGGCATGCGCGGCGGTCGCTGCAGATGTGTCGACGCGCTATAGTACGAGCTCAGCGGCGGGCCCGAAGGTGCCACAGGATCGCGCCCCGCGGCCTGGCGCGCGGTGGGCACCTGCATCGGGTTCGACTGGTCTGGCGCTGGGATATTCCTGCCCTGCGCATAGTCGGGTCTCCTCTCATCGAATTTTTGAGCTCTGCTTGCGCTTTTGCTGGGGGAATCGGGCGGGTTTCGCGATTGCAGCCGGTGCTGCACGGAGCCTTGGTACCCGGCTGACTGTCCGGAGGCTGTCTCGCGGGTGGCAGATGGGTCGGCTGCGGTCGCCTTGGGATTGGATATGGCATTTAGCGAGGTGCGACGCACTACTTTGCGCTCGCCAGAGGCATGAGAGATATGGCCAGCCGGGACGTCGCCGGCTGGGCCTTTGGAAGGGTTGTTGCCCATCGGAGGCGGGGTAGCTGTGGGAGGATGGAGGTGGCGGAGGGCGGGCGTATGAGGGGGAGATAAGCTTCCGGAGAGAGGATTGGCGTGAGTCACAATCAGAAAAGCAGCATGAAGGCGTCGTAGATAGCAATGATAAAGGGAGTGAATATCTGTTTCCACGAGGGATGATGGTCTCGAGATGATGACGCTGGACGATCCAATCGGGGGGTAGGGCTTAGGGTACGGGCGGTGATAACTCGGCTTCCCCGGATTCTGCCCCTTTCCCAGTTGAGCTCAGATGAATGATCTAAAGTAAATATATCTCGGTTTGACTGAACCAACTCGATGGATGAGAGTCCGGCCGTGATCGGCCTACTGTCTGTTCTCAGTGCCATCTTTGGTGTGCTGGCTGTGCTATTCTCATACATCTGGTCTGTCCTTTACTCCCTACTCTATCTGCTTGCCGCGCCCCTGCTCTATCTGGGCCATGGCCTGCTCTCTGTCGCTCTGTTTCCTGTACAGATTCTTCTGAAATTTGAAGTAAGTGTTCAAAGGGCTCTTTGATATTTTTTTTTCTTCCATACTCACTCAACGATAGGCATTCCTCACATTCGTGACTGGCGCCGTGGTCACTGGAGCCACGGTAGGCCTCTGTCTGTATCTCGCTGGAGACACCTTGTCACAATTTCTCCAGCTTCAACCATCCGATCAAACGTCTCTCTCAACTGATGTGGTGGATTCAAAAGACTCATCATATGATTGGCAGTCAAAAATGTTCATGTCATCAACGATCTTAGAGGAGGAAGAGAACAGCCAGGAGTCTGGGGAATAGACACAGAACCGTGAATGATAATGTAACCCATGAATCTCCTTCAATGTGTCTTCAGACAAAGAGCTGTTTTCTATCACGTACAATACAGGTAATGAAAGAGAAAGTACTATAGCATTCCATTACCCATGTGTCGTGTCCAAGACTAATTACAAAGTATAAGAGCTCAAATAACTCCAGCAACTGCCGCTAATCGAAATTGAAAATACCGACCATCACTTATGAAGGTTTCTCCTACTCCACAAACTTCAAACCATCTGTGATGTTTCCAAAAGTCGCAAACCACAAGTCAGAAAAGTAATCCGTCCGCCCAATCCAGGGTCGCAGAGACGAAGCTCTCGGCACCCCCTGAGCGCGCTTGATATAATTCGAAGCAAGGTCCAGCAACGGCCGCGGCTCCAACTTAGAAGAGTCCCTGAGACTCGGACAAGCCACCGAATACCCCTTGCGATCCATGAGCTTGAGCAGTCGACAGATAGAAGTCATGCTCGCGTCAGCACCCAGTGTCCATGACGCATTGGTATACCCAAGCATCAGAGCCGCGTTGGGCAGGTCCTGCAGCATGAAGCCGTTCCACATCTGCTTCTCTGAGATATTGATCTTTTCTCCGTTCACGATAATGGGAATGCCGCCCATAAACTGCAGTTTCAGTCCCGTCGCTGTGACGATGGTATCCGCAGATAAGCGCTTGCCGGACGTCAATTGGATGCCGTCCGAATCGACTTTCTCAATGAACCCGGTTTCAACGTGGGCTCTGCCAGATCTCAAGGCTGCGAAGAAGTCACCGTTTGGACAGGCGCAGAGCCTTTGCTCCCACGGGTTATACCGCGGCTTGAAATGCGGGTTTAACGGAAATCCAGGTGGAAGCTCCTTCACAATTCCTTTCTCCAGCATCGCCCTAGCGGCATTGGGATATGTTCGGCAGAAACCGTAAAGCAAGCGACCGAAGACAAGACGCTTCATTCGGTTGAAGTAATAGTTGATCGTGGTGGGAAGTATCCGGCTCAGCCAACCGCCCGAATACCGATTCTTAATCGAGGCAAGGTACGTGGGACTTCGCTGGAGCATCGTCACCCGATCGGCCTTTTCCGCGAGTTTGGGGACGAGTGTCACGGCCGTGGCGCCGCTGCCAATGATCACAATATCTTTGCTCGTGTAGTCAAAGTCCTCGGGCCAGAATTGAGGATGGATCACGTTTCCTTTGAAGTTTTCAATTCCGGGGATTGTGGTGGCCAGCGGCTCGTGATAGTCGTAGTATCCAGTTCCGAAAATCAGGAACTTGGCAGTATATCGAAATTGGGAGCCATCATGTTGAACATTGACGGTCCAACTTCGTTGATCCCATTCGACGGAGAGCACCTGGTGCTGGAATCGAACATGAGGACTGATATTGTGTGTTGTCATGGCATCTTCGAGATATGCCAGAATGTCCTTTCCTTCTCCAATGGGGTTTGACCGGTTCCAGGGATACCATGAAAAGCCAAAGGTATAGAGGTCCGAGTCAGATCGGATGCCTGGGTATCGGAACAGATCCCAGGTGCCTCCAATGCGGTCTCGCGCTTCCAGAATCGCATATGAATGGTGAGGAAATGCCTCCTGCAGGCGATATGCGGCGTTGATGCCGGATATACCGGCGCCGATGATCAAGACATCGAATGATGTTTGTTCGTTGCTAGCGAGTGCACCAGTCATTGTAGGGAGCTCAGAGCTGGGCTCGGTTGCTCTTGTTGGGGGTTTTAGACTGGCGTATTATAGGCCGGAATAGGAATTGCCTGCTTGGATTGAGCAGAAAAATGAGGTTGTATCAACTGAAGTATGAGTGCGAAGGTGCAGGGATCTTTATAGGGGGCCAGGCAACGAGACTATGCGGGTCATGCGACAGTCTCACTACGGCCGTAAAGGTTCTGTCAGTGTTTTGCTCTGAATAGGCACTCTCTGCGAGAGCGGTTGGACTGGAATTTGAGCTGTCGAATTCAAAGTATCTAGTGACTGCCTCGGCCGGTGGCTGATGTACCTGTTTTGAACACGACGAGAGGGGGAATAGCAGGCGTTGAGGCGTTTGGTTGGCGGTGGATTTGACCCTATCGGGTATGAACACCCCGCACGAACGAGTCGACGCGTCAAGGGAGTCTTGTAAGTACGACTTTCTCGCGTATCAAGTAGCAATAAAAAGTTCACTAATATAATCAAACCATTAATGTAGTAAGTAGACCACTAGGAGAGTGATATCAGCCGAGGTGGTCAGTCGGTTAATGGAAAAGAGGGGAACTTGCCATTTGAGCTGGCGCTTGGTGGCTTTTCCAACGAACCCTCGAATCGCTACCGTCAGCAATGGCCATTAAGTAAGGCTGTAGGCCTCCACCATCTTTCAACCAAGCCGTCTGATCCGACTGGCTTCTCTTCACTACTGTATTATTTATCCTTTACGACGCGCTCGTACTGGTGGCCAGGGAGTCTCATTGTAGTCTTCAAGAGCTCCCCTCACTGCCATTGGTGCACTCGTATCGCAGTCACACTCAGCTCACCGTCAGCATGTCCTTGAGCGCGGTTGTTTCAGGGGCAACCCAGGCCCTTTTCGACAGGCTGCCTCACCAGGTGCAGCGCTTCGTTCTCCTTCCGTCGATCAGAAAGGGACTTGCGTTCCTGGCAGCGTGGAAAACAATCAGCGCCCTCAATAGCTACATTTCTTATCAGGCGCAGAATAACTGGGTGCGACTGAGTCCTTGGAATCCCTCCACGGAGCTGGTGGTTCTTACCGGTGGCTGCAGCGGAATTGGAAAACAGATTCTGGAGGACCTGACCAAGTTGGGCGTGAAGGTCATCATCTTGGACGTACAAGATCCAACTTTTGAACTTCGTACGTCGAGAAACCCGTTCTCTGTTCTGTTTAGGCATCAAACTGACTAGTTATTGCTACAGCCACAAATGCATACTTCTACCGCGCCGATATCACATCTTCTGCCGTTGTGAAAGAAGTTGCCAATCAGATTCGGAAAGAACACGGCAACCCGACCATTCTGATTAACAACGCAGGCGTTGGATTCGGAGAAACTATTCTCGATGCGCCGGAGGAACATATTCGCCTCACTATGGAGGTCAACACTCTTTCTCATTACTGGACGGTGAAGGAGTTCATGCCCGCTATGATCCAGAAAGATCACGGCCACATCATCACTGTCGCGAGTATTGCCAGTTTCGCGGCCATTGGCGAGTTGGCCGCCTATGGTAGTTCCAAGGCCGCTGCACTCGCTTTCCACGAGAGCCTCACCCAGGAGCTGCGGCATTGGTATAAAGCGAAGAAGGTTCGAACAAGGTGAGTTCTTAAGCGATTTGAAACATTCTTAAAGAGTGTCACACTAAAATGGATGGAATAGTATTATCCATCCCTTCTGGGTGCGTACTCCCTTGATCGACGGCCTCGTCAAGGCAGGGAAGCAGTTCAAATCCCCGATCATGAGCCCCAAGGATGTCTCGTCGGCTGTGGTCAAGCAGATCGTGTCGCAGAGTGGCGGCCAAGTCATTATTCCGAGTAACCAGAGCTCTGCTTCACTGCTTCGTGGTTTCCCCAATTGGATGCAGGAGCGATTCAGAAACAAGGGCTCTCTGGGACTCCTGAAGCTTCGCCAAATGCGGATGGCCTTGAACAGCCGGGGATCTGCGACAGCTTAACCTGTCTGGCCATCGCTCTCAGATAGGGTGCAATTGTGTATGGTCTCGATTTAATCTTTGGCGTAGCGCGAGTTCATATCTCGTCACTGCGGAATTAGGACAGTACATGTATGCTAAGTTAATCGAATTATCCTATATTGGAGGCTGAAGGAGATTTCTATACCTAGTTGACATCTCAGGGAACGCGTACATCATTGATTCATCATTGATTCCAAAAGAGCTCATTAGAAGGCGATGAAGGCGAAAAGCTTTGCTATGTTAATTTAAACCCTCCATCGTCGCAACTCATGAAACGAAGGAGTGCTTCACTGAAGTGCAATGTACAGGGTTTCGGCTCAACTAAGCTTAAATCGTAGACGATTCGAGGTTCAAGTGTACGATTTGAGCCTCGGCCTGCGGAGGCGATCGCCTCTACCGGAAATCGAATGCGGGGAAGTGACATGACCCCCAGGGCATCTTTTACCTAAATAGGAAATAAGCCTCCGACCACGCTTAGCTAATCCTGTCATTGTTGAGTAAGTTAGACTGTCTGTAATACATCCCCTTTTCTTTCTAAGTCCATATCGAAATCGAATAATGATGGCTCTGTGATACACACAGCAAGGAAGAATCAAGATTGCCAAGAGCGCATAGAGCGAAAGAAATTCTGGCGCAAAAGTCGAGCCTTCACATCTCAGCCGGCCTGGCTTGTCTCTCTCGGATGTTGCACCAGACACACCGATTCGACACTGCCGCACACATCCAATAGCAACCAAAGAAAAGCTCCGACATGAAATATGCCGACCAACCGATCGTGTGATCAATGTTACGCGCAGAAGAAGAAGTGTCAACGAGAGCAGGGCCTCGCCAAGTGTATCCGATGTGCCCACTTGGGGCAGGACTGTTCGACGGCTCGGTATTCCCGTCCACCGGGGCGTCCTGCGCGATCGAAGCTGCTCGGACCTGCAGCAGAGATTCAAGTGTGGGCCTCGCAGGAGCGCACGCCTGCTCCTTGGACACCTACTTCGCGGGTTACAGAGGACCAGAGTGTTTCTCCGTTGTCGCAGAGCACTTCTACAGATACGCCTTCGGTGACTGAGTCTCTGATCGTTGATCATGTCAGCAGCCCAGGAAGCCATGGCGTTTATCCAAGGCTGCCGGATATTCTGCAGGAGCTTGGGGGGAACTATCAACCAGGGACGCCGATACCAGAGCCTACGGATGAGGAGTTTTATGAATTGAACGACATCTTCATGATCGGGCCAAGCTTCACCAAAAGCTTCCGCCAAGCCCTGAACTATTCCTATTTGAAAGCGCCGCATATTCTGAGGGACATGTTCTCGGTGATGATCAGGTATATGACAAACACGTCCAAGCCAAACACAACTGCAGAGATCGCCGGGGTCGCAGACCTGCTGCGAAAACTACAAGTCACGGAAATCTCTAATGAAAACGACGCCTTGGCTGTACTTGTCCTCGGGCAGAGTCTGGCAGCATTAGACACATTCATGGTCTCGACTGGATCGATGCTCATTCTACGTCATTCGCTTTATCTCGGCAAGCCGTGGTATGCGCAGCTGGCGCAGGTGGAGTTTCTGGATCCGGTCACGGTGACTCCGATATTCTGGGAGTTGATCGAATGCTTGATCAAGCGAGATACTCCGATAATTCGACCACGGATTCATCGGCCTCACGTTGTCGATCGGCTCGTCGGATGTTGTGTATCCTTGATGCCAATCTTCTACGATTTGTGCGAAGTGAGCCACGACATGAAGGTACAAGCTCGATCAGATACACACAAACTGGATATAATCGAGCAACAAGTCCTCTCATGGGCTCCCGACGAAGCATCTTTACATACAACAAAATTCACCGACTCGGAAATCATGCTCCTACGCGGTCAAGCAACCATATACCGATCTGCGACTCTCCTGCTCATACATCGCCTCAAGTACCCACTGGGCTGCCAAGATGCTATCGCCGTTTCACACGCAAACGATATTATGGAAGAGAAAGATAATATCCTTTCACATGGGGGCCCGGATACGAAGCTCCAGTTCGGCTGTTTCCCTTTGTTTCTTGCACTACTTGAGATCCCGTTGCGGCCGGAGAGACTTTGGAAAAGTCTGACGAGGCTATCTTATTGTCCGGCGTGTGCTGAGCAGTTTTTTGCTTTTCATAAGTATTTCTGGCAACGGAGGTGGGATGGGTTTAAGGGTTCTCTATTTGATCTTATTGATGAGGGGCCCACGTTCATGGTTATACCGTAGGGCTTTTCATAGATATCAACGACTCATGACGGCTTTCCCTAGAAAAAAAACTTCCCTCTGATTATTCTTGTAGATGCCCTGTGTTAGCTTACCCCATCCGACACTCCGCTGAAGTCGTTGCTGTGTCCTGCCTCTGCGTTAGATCAGAAAAGCCGACCGTAATTTGAGGATCGGTTGAGGATACTTTCCAATGCTAGCAACCTCCTCCAAATGTGTACCGTCGCATCTCTCCAATGTAGATCACGAACAGCCCCGCCGAAGTGTGACATCAACCTCGTTCTCGCGATCGGCTCTAAGTCTAGCAGTCTACTCCAGCGGCCTTGGGGGTAACCTTCCGGGTAGGTCGAAGACTCGGGGGACTATCTGCATTCTGCAGGCACAAGCCACATAAGCCCAGGGGTATCTTCAGGACTTCCTTCAGGCTTCACCCCTGATATCGGAGTCATCGGTAGTTCGTTTCAACCCAGACAGACACGCGTGATCATCCTTGCCGCCCAGTGCTTTGCATCATGAGTGCCGCTCGTAATGCCACAGTATCACCACTTATGCAAGCCAGGGAGCCTTGGATGTCACCCCACAAGAACAACAACCACGGCTTTACGGGGGATCAGAGATTAGGGTTTCCGTGAGCAAGTGCTAATTCCTCAAACGGAATGTGGTGAATGTGATAGGCAAGCCTTGTCCGTTGTGGGGGGTCTTTTTAAGCCAGTGGATGGATGAGGTAGTGGGTGATTAGATTGTTGGAAGGCTTAGGTCGTTTCGGACGTTTTAATCTCTGGGGAATGGGGATAAGCAATCTCGCTGTTTCCCAATTCCGACGAATGGCGTAGATCTTCTCGAGTTCAGGGGATATACTATATGAGAATCTAGTCTAGTCGAGCGGGGTGGCTCGTACAGAAGAGGCTTAGCGGAGGAGGTCTTGTCGGGTGTCTCCGACAGATTTCTGTGCCAGACTACTGAGCTTGATTCCTAGTGCTTCCGGAAGGAAATTTATAATCTTTATCTCGATCATAGCAGAAATTTGTAGGATGACAGAGAATGGGGGCTCGAGGTCATCCACGCTGTCTGGAGGACTTGAAGCACGTTTCAAGCATCGATAGCTTCAAATATGAGTACTGCTAACTTGATACTGGAAACAGTTTAGTCTTAGTGACGTATACCAGGCTGCCCCTGGGTCATTGCAGGGTACTGAAGAGTGTTACGGCAAGTTTATGTGAGGAGCCCCTCGGTGTCTGCAACCTTAAACCCTTGCAAAGTTTCGGATTAATAGAGTGTGATCACTCTCAGCGGCTAGTCAGTGAGTACCGATAGTAGTAAGATCTGGACTTACCTGCCACTACAAGTTAATGAATGAACTGAGAGATGTCTTCGCAGATATCCGGAGGGCTACAAATGCATAGCACAATTCAAAGATCCTGGGATTTCGAGCTCAGAGTCTGCTCAAGACGGAGATACATTTTGAGTCAAAAAAAAGATAGCTTTGTCTCTTTCATAGTGCCATCTCTAGGCCTCCTCTTTAACTCTACACCCTGGACTTCAAATTTTGAGCTAGTTCGCATTAGATTCTCTCGAGTGTTGCACCTTGAGGAACGTTCATACCGCTTAGATCCACTAACCACGTTCTAGGCGCATGGCTCCGTGCGATGTTCCAACCAAACCATGGCTTTTCGGTTTTCATATCTATCTGGGGGTAGAGACCTCTTGATAGGGGTCACGTCTCAAACTGCCTTAGGTTGTAGGCCTCGTTAACGTATTTCGGAAATGAGGCCATTCACACCCTGCAAGGTAATCTTGACCCATGGTTTCACGCCGGCAACTCTACAATGTCAAATAGCGTTGTCACCCTCATCGGACGTTGTATTTATCTTTGTCACGAGGAGCTTCTCCAAATGATTGATAGGGCTCAGCGACGTTGCATGACTTCGAAAACCCATATCATATTGCGACCCACACTTTCCAGCATCTTTCCTTCACAATCTAATGCGCCATGGAACAACTGGAAAGTCTATCATGTTGAACCCCATCAAGGTAGACCCTTCAGGATATCAAGTATAAGTAGAGCACAATATCTCCAGTCTTTGCTCTTTTTCTGTTTCTTCACGGGCATCATCTCGGCTTCATTCTTCTATCCTTGAAGGATCCTTACATTCCTTGTCTATACTCATACACTCCTTGCAAGTCAACTTCAATTCATTCTTTCCAAATTACAGACCATCAAATTGCAGAGTCATCAGCATGCACTTCTCAACCATTCTCGCCGGTGTGAGCATCTTGGCTACCGCTGTGTCGGCTGTCCCTCACAAACTCCGCGCTCGAGACTCCAATGGCCAAAATGTAGTGTACTGGGGTCAGGACGACAACGTCCAGGACTTGTCCAAGTACTGCACCTCTTCTGCTGGCATTGACATTATCGTTCTTTCTTTCTTGTATGAATACGGTAATGGCCAGACCATTGCATCAGGCACTATAGGAGACCAATGCTACATCTCGTCTGCCGGTGTCCCTCAGAATTGCGACGGCCTGGCAACCAGCATCGAGACCTGCAAGTCTAATGGAGTCAAAGTGATTATCTCCCTCGGAGGTGCGGTGGGAGCCTACTCCCTCTCATCTCAGGCCGAGGCCGAGGCCATCGGTCAAAATCTCTGGGACGCATACGGCAACACGGCAGGCAACCCCAATGTCCCTCGACCATTCGGCAAGACGTTCGTCAACGGCTGGGATATGGACATCGAGGCCTACAGTGGCAACCAGTACTATCAGTACATGCTGGCCAAACTGCGATCCAACTTTGCATCCGACCCCTCAAACACCTACTATATTTCAGGAGCGCCACAATGTCCCATTCCAGAACCCAATATGCAAGTGATCGTGACCAACGCCAAATTCGATTACCTTTGGGTCCAATTCTACAATAATCCCGGCTGCTCCGTCGACGGCAATATCAACTTCAACGACTGGGTGTCAAACGTGGCCAACACTCCCTCGGCCGGGGCGAAGATCTTCATCGGCGTTCCTGCATCCCCGCTGGCAGCTACGGGCACGTCGAGCGGCTCGCAGTACTACCTTGATCCCAACTCGCTGGCGACACTCGTGAATCAGTATAAGAATAACTCTGCATTTGGTGGTGTGATGATGTGGTCCGCTGGTTATTCGGACTCGAATGTTAACAATGGCTGCACTTATGCCCAGGAGGCTAAGAGTATCCTGACTAAAGGCTCTGCCTGCTGAGCTATTACCTTCTCGTATGTCTGGGACATGCGGAAGTACATTCTTTAGTGATATCACTCTATCATTCTTTCCAGAGCCTATTCAAATATTGCATTTGTGTTATTCTGTCGGTCGTTACGAGGCCGAGGAGAACCCCACGTCTGTCGTTCCATGCTTGCTCTTGCTTGTCTTTGGGAGAAAAGATGATGGCTGGATCTCTCGCTTATCTTCCGAGTTTCAAACAAGAATCTCATTCACTTTTCGTACTTGAAATATCTGTGCAGAGTCTTTGCAATTTACTTGCCCTTGTCAATCGTTACGGATCGAAAAATAATTTGAGCCTGCCTTTCGCTATTGTACTATCCTTGGCTCTCCGTAGAATATTCCAACAAAGACGATGGTTTCTGGATCTATCGTTTTTGGTTTGAGCTATTAGACAATGCTACCACCAGTCACACGCCCCTGCAATGTATCTGCAGATAACATCCAAGGTAATAGCACCACTGTCAAAAATGTTCAGATGATCAAGTCCCCTTACGGACTCTTTGCTGCTTTCCATTTCAGTTAAAGGTTTTTTGCACTTACTTTCTCGCGCATTTCTACTACCGATGATTATTATTAACTTGACCCATTACGTGAGAAATTTTTGGATCGGGCCGGCTAGAATGTGCGGCAAGCCCATATCCCATCTCTTTCCGAGAGTACTTGTTGAAGATTGAAGATCCAAACATATCCATTCGAATCTGAGTCAATTCCCCAATTTGGAGAGAGACTGGAGCTGCTCTGGAAGGATAACGAGAGCACGTGGCTTATTCTCTCCTTCTCAATGCAGAATCTGATGCTGTCGCCCGGAACGCATCTGCGTCTGCCTCGGGTGTCATATGTACCTCAGATTGTTCTCATGAGTATAATCTTTGCTGTCTAACGCTGTACTGTCAAGGTCTCCCTAAACTAGCTCTGAGCATTTCCAGCTCGCTGTGTCGACGAATCTACTCTTATTGCCTCAGTGCTCTGACATCAGACTTTTTCAGCTCAAAGCTTTCTGACACACGCGCAGCTCTCTGCACTACTCCAACTAACCAACTGCTTCACATTAATTTTCTCAGCGTCAGGCTGACTCGCCTCCGCCAATAGCGAGTTTGCGTGTGTACTTCCGGGTCTCCGGTTGTATATGAGACAGGTGATACAAACTCCCGGCACAGAGGAGTATCTGCAGAAGTTTATTGACCCACAGAAAAAGACATAAAGTCTATAAATCACCTAATCGGCTTTGCAACTAAGCTATTTGTCTCATTTTCTTGCATCTAAGCTTGACCAGAATGAAGTTTCCTTCTATCGTGACATTAGTCGCAGTTACCAATGCTGTCTACGCAGCAGACAAGCCTCTCCCGCCTTACCTTGAAGATCTAAAATGGGAAGCACCAAGGTCTTTGTCAAACTGGTCAAATTTAACTGTGCAAACACGGACGGGCACCTTTATCGGAATCCTAAACGACACGTATCCCAACGTGCGACAGTTCTCGCGGGTTCCGTTCGCGCAGGTAAGTGTCTCCCCGCGTAAAGAGGCCTCTGCCTGTGAACTTACTTTTTCAATTTGTGCAAGCCGCCTGTTGGGGACCTCCGTTGGATGCCTCCACAGAAGCTTCGGTCTTCGCGCAGGAAGTACGATGCTACGATGTACGGTCCCGGTATGTTGAAGTGAACACCTCGCATAGACCGTTTATTAATGCTCGTTTTCTTTCGTTCTGTCGTCTCAGCCTGTCCGCAGTACGTTCAACGGGAAGACTCGTTCTGGAAAGACTACGAACCGGCTAGCTTTGTGATTAACCTCGGGGAGAACCAAACGCAAGGATCAGTCGCGTGGTCTTCAGCCGAAGACTGTTTGTCTATAGCAATATGGACTCCTGCTGTAGCTAACAAGACGTCCAAATTACCGGTGACACTATTTGCAACTGGCGGAGCTGGTGTTGAGGGGGGGATCAGGATTCCCGCTCATCTGCCAACACAGTGGGTGTCGCGATCGCAGGAGCATATTGCAATTGCATTGAACTACAGAGTGAATATTTTTGGAAGTATGCCTTTCAAAAGGGCGGTTGATGGCTTCGGTGATGCTAATCTGTCCCCCAGACCCCAAATCTCGGGCCCTCAAAGAGACCTCCCTCAGCTTGTTGGATGTGAGAGCCGCGGTCGAGTGGGTTCATGAGAACATTGAAGCCTTTGGCGGAGATCCGGACAACATCTTCGTAAGCTTTGAGGCCAAGTTCTCACACTCATGACAACACTCTAACAAGTACTGATCAACTCTCAGTTATGGGGGCAATCGCAAGGAGGTGCTTTGACCCATCTATACACTCTTGCATTCCCAGATGACCCTCTCGTGGCAAGTTATGGCATCATCTCGCAAGAACCTGGTACCACTCTTGATCGAGTCACCGGGAGAGACCCATACATGGATTTTGACATCGTTGCCAAGGCACTTGGTTGCAACTACGGTGAGGATGCGGAGGCAGAACTCAACTGCATGCGCATGATATCGTGGGTTCAGATCGAGGAGTATATCAATCGCTATCAGGACTCGCCGCCAATATCGTTCATGGAGTATATCCGTAAGCTATTTGCAGATAATGTGGAGCATGTGTTAATGCTGACCAGCTGGATAAACAGCTGACGAGAGATACATTTTTTCCAACGAGACATTGCGCTATCTACAAGGCAAAGTAGCCAAACGCCCGGCTATTCGCTCCTTTGCTGCGCGGGAGATTGCAGCAGATAATAATATCACATCCTCGCAAGACGACGAGCGCCAGTGGGATTGTCTCGCGGCTTCCGACACAGCTCTGCGATTTTCGCAGGGCCTCGATACGTATCGATACTTTTGGGCTGGTGAGCTGTGATAGTCCATTCACGGATTTAATGGGTTAGCAGACGTTCTGATTATCTGACAGGGAATTTCTCGAATATCAGCCCGGTTCCTTGGCTGGGAGCATTTCATTACTCTGATTTGCTCATGATCTTCGGTACTTATGTGAAGAACGTTGGGGAAATCTCTCGGCTTGAGATAGAAACATCCAACGTCATGCAAGACTACCTGCTTGCTTTCGCGAAAGACCCCTTCACGGTCTCTCAGACGGTTGGATGGCCATTGTTCGACCCTACCAGGCCGGATGGAGGTCTTATTGTCGAATTTGGCAAGGAGGTTCCCGCGAAGAATATCACAGGGCGATACTTGGATGGAGGCTGCTATGACCCGTCCATTCCTTTCCAAGTCGACGGATGAGCAAAACTTGGATGTCCGACAGAACGGGATGTAATGCGTCGCAGATAGAGCGAGAAAGCTTTGTGACCGCCAGGAATGTAACGTACAGATAAATCTCTCTTCATAGCTCTGTCAAACCTAGCGACGAGTAGCGTGATATCCAGTCGAAAAAATGCAGCGCCAAATCGCCAACCCAGCCTCATCCAAAAGAAATCAAAATTCCATGCACCATATTGATGTTGGGTCGTTTCGATCACCACCGGGATCCATGATGCAAATCACATTGTAAAGGGTGATAAAGAATTCAAGAGAGGCAATACAACGCCCAAACGCCTCGCAAATGAAACAGATGAAAGAAAAAGCAATCATAAGCGGTCCCTTGTGGCCTTCTCTTCATTCCTCAAATTTCCGCTTCACGCCATTGCCATTGGCAGGAGGCGGCGGACCACGAGACTTCCCTTCTGCAGCCATGCCTTGACGCTTCTTCCACGCGGCCTTAATGGCAGGCGCAATACGGATGAGGTCTTCCTCGGTCACACGGTCTTCTATACTTTCGAGAACCTTTTCCACTGTGGAGATGTGATTCGCGTCCGCCTTGTCGTCGCGGAGCCGATAGAATCGCCAGCGGTGTTGGGGGTCCTTGTAGCATTCGACGATGGAATCGTCCAAAGGAACGCCCAATGCTTTCATGTCTTCCCACTCTGTCGGGGTAACGTGCATCTCGCCGAAATGGCGGTACTCGTTGCTGTTCAGCATGACGAACAGATGGCAGATCGGTATGGCGTCATAGTCAGTGTACGATTCAGTGACGCCGTCGGCTTCGTCGTCAGTGTCTGGCTCGAGGACCGGGAACTCTAGGCGCATGCGGAAGTCGATGGTGTTCTCGGCGGGCGGTTTCCATTTCAAGATGTGCTCATCTGTGCCGATGCGGTATGGTGTGCTGCGGCAGGTAAAGATGAGACCGTCATTGCCGTGTATGCGCTTGACTTTGGGGATGATATCGCGGAACATCATCTCGATACCGTAGCTGAACTGCGTGGATTTGTCTTCAACAGCGAAGGCGCGGTGCTGCTTTTCTTCTGGGAACTTGCGATACATGGCATTGTATGGCCTAAGTACCTTCTCCTTGAAGTATGCGAGCCGCTTGTCGAGGGTGCGGTGCATTAGACTCTGCCCATCGAGCACCAAGCAGTCAAAGACGAGGTACTTAAGCTGCTGGGTACCGTCCTCGTATGTGTCGTTGACCAATTCGCCATCCACCAGGGTATCGACATGGTAGGACTGGAAGGTCTCATCATCGGGGAGCGGGAAGTGTAGGCCAGGAACAAAGCGGTAGTCGTTCTTGCGATCGATCAAATAATGAATCTCCGGCGCGTCGGAGTCGGGGTCACCGCGCGCAAAGTACATCAGGCACCGGATACCATCTGTCTTTTCGCACACAAAGTAGTCTTCTTTTTGAAGCTCCGTCAGGTGTTTTGCCGAGAAGCTGACGGGTTGCGCACCGGGGAAGTTGAGATTATTGCGGCCGAGGAGGTTTGCGACTTCGCGACGGAACGAATCTGCGAGATCGGGCTCGGCCTTGATGCCGATCGCGTCGAGGTCGGGGACTGAATGGCTCATGGTGATTGTTGTGGACGAAGGGGGTGACTGGATCTGAGGTAGGTTGTGAAGATCCTTGCGGTACGATCGATGCTTCGAGCAGATTGAGCTGCACCTTACTGAGCTCGATGCGGAGTGACGCTGAAGGCAAATGCGCGCAGCCACAGGATATTCGAGACGGGGTGTGCTGTTGAGAAAACTAAAACCCGTGTCCAGCTCTCCTGGGCTTTACACGCTGGCGGTCTTCATAGTTGATGGTCTCAAAAGAAGATCCGCGGAGCTCAACGCAGCGAGTAGCAGCGAGGGACCTCCGCCTGAGGCATCAACTTCCACACAATCGGAAGCTTAATATGGACTCACGTGATGATAAGCCACAATCGTGCATTTTCGACAACCTCCACCTTGTCTTGGGCGCTCGCCAGATTCTGCGAGCATTGTAGTTCAATATGAGTCAAATCCTGGTCAATTGATACATCTGGGCACTATTGGACCTTTGTATCTCATATCTCGGGCGAGTTATCACTTTGAATCCTTGTATTGCCTCATATATGCAAAATCTCAATACCTTTCATCAACCAGCTCGCTTAGCTCAGTTGGTAGAGCGCGTGACTAGTAATCACGAGGTCGCTAGTTCAAATCTGGCAGT
>JAXQJV010000478.1:0-19086 GCA_037042255.1 Penicillium sp. PG106-07D
CAAGCAGCTGAAATTCTTACAAAGCATTGTCACAGGAAAGGAAGTCGAATACTATAAGCATTTAGCAATGGGTATGTAGAATCGAGCAGAGACCTCAAGACTCAGGCTGACATGGAAATAATCATCAGCGCTTTGGCTGCATGTCTCGTGCGATACTCTTAGTATCTTTAGGTAACACCCCACTTAAAGTGACCGCACAACCTCGTCATTCTCACCCATCCGAATCGCAATAGCGGTATACTCATCCAAGTCCTCCACCGGCAGACCAAGCAGGTCATTATGCCGAGACTGGTAGTCACCAGGGGCAGTGGGGAAGAACATGCGACTATACAACATTCTTGCGAAAGCAGCAAAATTGCCCTTCTCCACAGCTGCTCGACTCTCCTCCCACCGCTGCCTTGCAGACTCATGGGTAAGGGTCCAGTCAGCGTCAACAGTGCGCGTAACCCGCTTGACACTTTCCCACATATCACGCTGGCTGAGGCAGAAACTCGAAACGTACACCGAACCATTCGCAAATTGCGAGACTGTCGGCGACGTATCCATCTCATCATCAGGGTATTCCTTCAAACTGAGCAAACTAGCAATAGCCCGTCCGCACTGCGGCCAGGTAGTCGTGCGCAAGACCACATCAGTCCCGTCAAACTCTGTAAAAGAGCGCTTCTTGAAATCAAACCCAAAGCGATCAGGTCCCCCGCCCAGACTGAACTCGTACCAGAAGTTGCACACCAGGAAGATATACGAGGTTGTAGGAAGTGCCTCAAACTCGGCAAGGATACTGCCCCGATTGGCGTCGAGCATGACGTCCTCGCAAAACGAGTCGTTCGCGTTGTCGACGCCGAACCAGTTGGGTAGCACGTAAGGCACGCCGGCCTTTGCAGCGGATCGGACGAGTTTGTTGACTGTGCCTCTAGGTGCGTTTAAGGACATGGTGATGATCAGGGCTTGTTGTCCTCGTAGGGCTTCGACGATATCCGCGTCTTCATCCCCACTGTAGTCGGCACGCACGATGCGAACGCCTTCTGGGAGCTTGCTGGTGCTGTCTGGGCGTGTAATCGCGGTCACGGTGTGCTTTCCGGTCTTAAGTAACGCTTCCGTGATGTGATTTCCTATCGAGCCACCCGCCTAGACAGCGTGAGCATAGGTAAGTTGCAGGCGACAAGAAACTCTATGTGGACGGTTGACATACCCCGACGATAGCCACTTTCTCAATTTTGTTCGCAAATCCCTCGGACTGTTCGCCCGCATACCTTGCCGTCATGACGAATATCTTTAACCCTTGAAGAATAGCAAGATTTCAAGTGGTGGTCCTCGCTCACACTGAGATGCGTTGGAGAATTGTTGGATGGTGGGTAGTTGCGCCCAGAATGGTAGATTTTGATGGCCTTTGAATCGACTGCAGCTGGGTGTCTATAGATCATTTTCATCGTCTTTTCACCCTGGTATTTAGTATACCAAGTCGTGTCCTAGCTTCGTGATCCTTGTTGTGGAATTATCGGGCTTAGTACGTGCAGTCGGTGTTAATTCCTAAGTCCGGGCGGCTGTACACCCATCGCCCACCAACTTCACCGACGCCAGTACTTCGATCCATGTTCAGTAGTGAAAAGACGATTTGCCAGCATGATATAGCCTCCATTCGGTTCTTTCTACAGTAGACTGGAGCAAGTGTGGGATGTGGAAGTGATGCTCTGCATGGGGTAAACAATTTGTCATTCAATTCGTATCAGGGTATAGACATGTACATAGTAGGAAACTCCGCCGAAAAGAAGGAGAAGACTTTTGCCAAATGAATTCTTCTGTGGGAACTCGGCGTATTAGAGGAGGTAAGATCCGAACAAGTGAGGATCCAACCCGTGATGATGAGGGGCAACGTAGTGCTCCTGGTACGGATGATTCTCCATCGAGAAGTCGCCCACGTCCAGAAGCGGATTCGACACTCCAGGTGGGAATTCCGGCCCCTTGGGAATCGGTAAAGCCGGGTCTAGTCCATACTGATGGTTGTGCATCTGGGTAGGATCCATCGTCTCAGGTTGGGGGACGGTCCAGCCCCAAATTTGCTTAAGCTCATCCTGAATCGGCTCGGCATGCCAGCTGGTATCTTTCACGATAGCGTCAAAGATCATAAGGACCTCTTTTTGCGCATCATCGGTGTCCAAAGTCTCGGCGGCGATGGCAAGACAACGGATTGATACATTGATGACGCCCTTGTCTTTCGTATTTGCGACAATGCCACAGATGTCGTGGGCATGAGTTTGTTGCATTTTGCGATGAAATTCAGCTTGCAAAGGATGGGCTTTGCCAAGCAATAGGCAAGCCGTATGATAGAATAGTTGGGAAACAATTGCGATGCGCTTGTGAAGCCTAGAGTGGAAATCAGTTAGCTTGGCCGTGGCACTGACTTGACGAAGAAAATGAACGCTTACCAAATTCTCGAGAACAAAGACCTTGGCTCAGTTTGCCATTGCGGCACATTACCAAGAGGTTTCAAAGACCTGGGAGCGTTCTCAAACCACTGTTGACAGAGTGAATCATAATGGCTCCACTCCGTAAACACATCGCTCAGTTCGTTGGCATAGTTCATGGTACCATTCACCGATTGAAGCGACTGGGCAGCGATGCGGAAATTGGCGATTTTGGCACAAATGTAAATGATTCGGTGAAGCCAGAGCTCTTCAGTCTTCCCAAATAGCTGTACCTGATGCGGATGTTGATGCATGTCCATGTCCACTCCCCAAGTGTCGGGGTTCCAAGACAACGTCCACTGATAGTGCAAAGAGCTCAGCAATTCCATGCCCACGCTGATCCAGAAGGATGCCCCTCCAAGACCAGGAGTCCTGGCTGTCCAGCCGCATTCACGAATCAATGCCCTTGAGCCGGCAATGTGATTTGCACTTGGTGTTTGCTGCGGGGCCATGGTCTCATAGATGCTGAGGACCAATGCAGCCGTTGTACAAAGAACGGAGTCGCGATTTGGATCTTGCATGGCATGCATCAAGTCTTGGGTTGCCTCGTCGTAGTAGTTCGCAGCTTTTGCTTTGTCGAATGAGGAGTGGACCAGTGAAAGATGTCGAGCGCCGCACGCTAAAAATGCCTTGAGTAATAGCGGCTCGTCAATGGCATGCAATGGCAAGATTTGTGAGAACTGCTTATCAGTCAGTTAGATTCCAAGCGTCCTAGAAGAGCGGCTTTGCGCTTACGTATCGCGTTGAATCCAGCGAGTCCATCCAGCATCCTACCTCATCAACGAAAACTTGCAACAGATGAACATGCTCAGGATTACTCAGGGGCGATAAGCTATATTGCTTCATCGCCATCTTTCTTGCAAAGTTCGACGTCCCATGCGGTAATAGTTCGTCACCCGGCATGAGGTGCGGCTCGTGGTGTTGCCAGCCATCTTGTCCACCAAGAAAGTCCGCCGCCGCTGCATGAGAGAGGTCGAAGGCAGTGGGATCGAATGAGTGGGCGACGGATTGAAACAAGCTTGCCAACTGATCATGGTCCATGAGATTGAAGGCCTCATGGTGCAATTGTCTTCTTTCTTCATCGGGGCTGTCTGGCTGTGGAGGAGGGTATCTCTCGAAACCCCCAACATACTCGGATGCGATAAATCGGGAGTCGTCGCGGAATGTCACCTTAGCACCGCTAGGTCGATCGATTACATGTGGGGGCGCAACGGTCTGAATGTCAATGAAATTCAGGCGAATGCCTCGCCTGCATATCCGATCCGACTTTCGACAATTGAGGCATCGCCCCAAGGCCTCGTCACACTTGAGGTGCCTTTCACGACAGGTCAAGCATCCGGTGCGGACTCGCTTGGCCTTTGTATCTGCTATTTCCGAGGACTTTTTGCGGTTTGCGCTTGACGGGCGGGGTGAATTGCTCTTCTGCTTTGGCGTCGCAGGCTTTGATTTAGTCTTGAGAGGAGCCTGCGATTGCGCCTTCGCTTGAGATCGAGTCGTGAGGTTCATTTCGGTCTTTTTCGGTGGCTTTTCGCCGGTTTCAAAAGTACGGCCGCCGTGTTTCTTCGCTGGTTATCTAGTCGCCGGCGCCGATTGGAGTGGTCCGCGTCCGAGCCGATCGAGGGGTATCGTATGCGCAGAATCTCCTTGTCGGTTTTTCTCGGATGGCCATGATCGTGTCCAGCGTGGAGGCGCTCTTGGAAAGCTCCAGGAAGGTATATACTCCCATGCGTCTGGAGAGATGGAGGCAAAGTCCAAAAATTTGCGACCGGGGGAAGGATTGGCTCGCTTTACGCCGGGCGCAGAGGCCGATGAGGGTCACGCAGGAAGATCGGCCGGGATCTGGTAGTCTGGCGGTGTCAGTATGTAAGATTTCAGCCCTTGAAAATGCGGCTTACCAGCCCATCGCCTCAACTCCTCGATCAAAACGTACAATCTGACTGAAACGAGTCCCAGGCAGGTGGTCGTTAAAGAAGTCCAGACCAGTGGATCAAAACGCGGAGTTGACGAGAAAAAATGTGGGTCGCCAGTCCAGCCAAAGAACGCGAACTGGCTGGACGGGACTATCCATGGACGAAGACATGCCAGAGACACTTCAGCGTTGATTTGACATTATCTAAATTCTGGAGATCATGATTCTTCTTGGACCTAGGCTGTGACATGCACTTTTCCATTATGAATTTCTCGTAACAATACTAAATGTTCATGTACCACCGGGCTTAAACTTGTCCGTCCCAAATCAATGACAGACAAGAAGAACAAGGTGGACACACAATCCAAAATACATTCCATTCTATGGAAATGTCTAATTTTCAGCTGCCTTGCTTCCAAGTCTAGGCAATCGAAGCCGCGAGTGCAGCACCAACATGATAGCGCCCCAAACGGCCGCAGAAAGAAACGTTACACGAAGCGCCAAAGCATACGCTCCAACAACTTCCAATCGTTAGCCTTGTTTTATGGCAGCAAAGGGTGTAAAACTCAAACTGAACCCACCTTGTTGTTGATGAAACGAATCCAAGTCAGCAATGGCACGGATGGACTTGCGAACAAGACCAATGATTTGTGCTTTATCCGAGCCCGTCACCTTATTTTCAAGTTCGTAGACCAGGGTATTCTGTAAGATCCAGCTACTAACCGACACGCCCATCACGGAGCCCAGGTTGCGCGCCAAGCCCAATGTAGTCGTAGCAACGGCCTGGTTGTCCTGATGACTAGTTGCGAGGATCGCGACCATCAAGCTTGGGAAGGCGAACCCTTGACCGAGACTGTTGAACGAGACGCATATCATGGCGAGTGCATCGGGCGTAGTAACACCCAACGATGCGGCAAGGAAGCCCCCTATAATCATACAGATCCCGCCGAGAATGATAGTCGGTTTCAGGCGTTTGGACCAGGTGATCAAGAATCCAGTGCCCACACTAGAAACGGTGATGGCAATTGACGCAACAAGAAGACGCAGACCAGAGTCGGTAGGAGTAGCAAGCTTGACAGCCTGGAAATATAAGGGGGCATTAAACATCACCGTGTTGACCGAGATCGATGCAAAGAAATTGCCAAATATAATACTGGCTTGAGGATCCTTGGTGAGCAGCTCCACGGGAAGCACCGCCAGAGGCACGTTGCGCTCATATCGCACGAGAACAATGGCCAAGATAACGGCCGCGACTAGGGAGCATATCACCAAGGGGTGACTCCATGGAAAGATATTACCGCCTAGGTTCAACCCCATAATCAATGCAGTGACTGCCGAGACGAGGAAGAATGATCCAGTCAAGTCGACGTTGCGGATCACTTGCGAGAGCGTCATGCGCTCCGACCCGACCAATTTGACACCCAGGCCTGCTGGAACGGTCATTGCAGCAAGGATAAAGTAGACAAAGATGAAAGGTAATTGAATGAGAAACGCACCCCGCCAGCCGATCCGGTCACAGAGAAGACCGCCGAAGGCTAGACCGGTACAGCTCCCAATGCCGAGGGAGAGGTTGATGTATGACTGATACACACCACGATACTCGAGGCGCACGAGATCGCTCGAGATGACTTGTCCCATCGAGAAAACACCACCGGCACCTAGCCCACAGAAAGCCCGAGCGGCGATGAAGCCACCGATACTTTGAGCCAGGCCGCACCATGCTGTCGTCACGAAGAACATGAAAATGGAAAACAAGTAGACTGGCTTCCGCCCAAGAGCATCAGAGATGCGCCCA
The DNA here is from genome assembly GCA_037042255.1 of Penicillium sp. PG106-07D. Classification (NCBI taxonomy): domain Eukaryota; kingdom Fungi; phylum Ascomycota; class Eurotiomycetes; order Eurotiales; family Aspergillaceae; genus Penicillium; species Penicillium sp. PG106-07D. The sequence continues at coordinate 6,167 of JAXQJV010000478.1, forward strand.
AAGAGCGGCATAAATGCCGTAGACGTGAGGAGAAAGGCTGTAGATAGCCATGATGCTGAATTTGCTGCATGGAAATACGACGTGATCACCGGATAGCTTGACGCCATTAGTGTGGAGTCGAAAAAGCCGATAACGTATCCGAGCAGGATGCCCGAGAAAATGATCCAGAACTGCGACGGCGATACGCCGATAAACTGCGAGGAAGAGTCCGATTCATTCTTTGGGACTGAGAGTGTACCATGAGCGGAAACGCTGCTTTTCCTCCTCGCACCTACAGAGGGGAATCGCTCCAGGCTCGGCTCGATGTCCAGGCTCGGTGCCGAGCTGACTTGGGTCAAGACCGGAAAGGTAATCTCATTTTCTTCTTCGGTACTTGATGAGCCTGTTTCCACGTCATTCCTGTGGTTAAAGGTGCTGCGATAGGAGATATCTTGGTGGGCAGAAGATTCTCGTAGGAGCGGAGTTCCTTCCGAGGGATACGAGTTCAACATATTCCTTCCCTCTTCAACACTTGACTGGGGTCGATGAGAGCTGCTGGACAAGTCTGCTATACAAGAAAAGCAAGGACAAGGCAAGGAATCTGGCGAAGATATGACTCGCTATCTGACGAGGTCTTCCCAGCAGACAGAAGGGCGTCGAGAGAAGAAGAAGATCAAAAAAGCGGCCGAGAGAGAAATGACTCTTCAAACACTAAAAGTACCGAGTGGATCGCGCCATTCATGCAGAGTACGAGGACGAGACAGGTAGATCGAGATCAGACACCTAGGTTCATGCAGATGCACAAGGATCAATTTCCAGGCGCATCGAAGACCCCGATAAGTCAATAGAATCTTGGCTATCTGTAAGTGGCAAAGACAAAAAGAAGTGAGGGCGATAACAAAGTTTGAGTGGATCACCGGCTGGGATGACTCCGTCGGCAGCTGGTCCCGTCCCCTCGGCATCTCTAGTCTGTTATTCCAGTTTGTTTGGCCTGCATTTGCGATTTGCATAGAGATTTGCGATCGGCTCCTTGCATCTTCGAGTGCCCCTTTTCCACCCTATAGATCAATTCTTTACCCTGCACCCTGCGGAACAATGCGCCCTCCACTGCGGATCGCGGTTTTGGAATGCGATACCCCGCTTCCCAATACCGACAGCCGCTATCATTGATACGGTGGGGTGTTCACTGCTCTTTTAAAATCGAGTGCAGAGAAGCTCGACCGTCTAGATCCAGAAACCGATCTCCAGGTCTCGAAATGGAACATTGTGGACGGGACTGGATATCCCAAGTTGGAGGATGTCGATGCCGTCCTTCTGACGGGCTCGAGTATGTCTTTCTTTGGGCATGTTATCAGATGAACAAGGAGACGCTTGCTACCTAATGTCAAACCCCGCTAGAGGACATAACTCATTTGACGACGTGCCATGGATCAATCGTCTCGTTGAATTCACACAGTCTGTCCTGTCACAAGACCGCGTCGGCTTGCTCAGCATCTGCTTCGGCCGCCAGATCGTGGGCCGCGCACTCGGTATGGAGGTCGGTCGCAGCGATCAAGGCTGGGAGATTGCCGTCTGTGATGTGGACTTGACAGCTCAAGGAAAGGAGTTGCTTGGACGCGATAAGCTCACACGAGTAGAAAGGTACCGAATATATTCAGACTATAGCAAGCTAATTCTTCATCAATCATCACAGCGCATCCAGCAAATGCACCAGGATGTTATCTCCGAGTGCCCTCCAAGGGTGACTCTGCTCGGGTCATCACCCCGCTGCGCTGTCCAGGGCATGTACCTGCCTGGTCGCTTTATAGGACATCCTGAGTTTAACTGGGAGATCGAGACTGAGGTTATCGAGAACCGAACCAAGATGGGCGTCTTTAGCGAGGATCAGGCTCAGGAGGCTCTAAGTCGGGTCCACAATGAGCATGGTGGTGTTTCCGTTGGAGCGACCTTCTTCAAATTCCTTCTGAAAGATTAATCAGGAGGCTTCATTAGTTCATACAGAGGCTGCACGGGAAGGCGTGCCTATACCTACCTATCTCTTTCTTTACAAGACAAATGGCAGGAGAGAAGGATAAGTGATTTTGTCCACAGATACACCCAGTTGGTACTCATATACATACACCGGCTCAATTCCCATCGAATGACCTGTCGCACAAAAGAGTATCAAAGCACCTAATAATGGCGTACTCACAAAGAACAACACTCAAGTCTGGGCAATACCTAGTGTTTAAAAGTAGTCATCGGAGGAGGAACTTCCCACAGGTCCATAAGTCGCATCTAGGGATCATCCGGGCCAGGAGACATCCTACTTACTGCAACAAAACGGTCGTGATAGACCTTGCTTTCAGATCTAAATGAACAATACTTGGGAAATACTAGAAGTGAGGAGACATAAGACTTGAACCCAATTTCGCCACAATCGAGTGGGAAGTGAGATTAGACCTAGTGAGGTATCATCCAGCTCAAGCTAAGGTAGCAAGCGTGTGAAGATAGGGGCGGACCGATGCCTCTATCATCGCGACCGCAGGCACATGAGCCAACAAACAAAATACCTTCCAACCCGCTCTTCGCTTCAAATACATGACATAAACCCATCTAAGAAGTGCACCAGGCACTATCTTCCATGCAATTAAGAAGTAACGCCCCACCCAATCATGCCAACCATCCATGCAACGGCGAAAAAAATTGGAAAATCCCAAATGCCAGATGCCAGAGTCTTCTACGCCAACGCTATCATAAATGCAAGAGTCGACCGCTTCAAACAGAAACAGAAATCTAGGGGACAGCGCACGTAAGAAAATCGAATAACGGGGAAAAGCTCGCCGTACTTCCCCCTTCAAGCTGGCCGGGCCTTTGACAGGCGGCCGCTCCGACGAGGACCATTCTGAACGGCTGGCTTTGTCTGGTCTGGGCCATCCATCTCCTGGGCCGGGGTGGCTTGGGCCTTGTCTTCATTCTTTGCCTTCTCGGCATCTGCTTTCATTCGCAGATTGAGCGAGACGACCTCATTTTGTTCGTCTCGGAAGGAGATTCCGACGCCCAGGGTAAGATTCGAAACGAGCCGTTTCTTTGGTCGACCTCGCCGGGCTGTTGGAGGTTGCTCCTCAGACTCATCACTGTCGTCGGCAGAACGCTTGCTGCCAGTGCTGAAGGGTGACGATTCTCGTGATGCTTGTAGACTGGGCTTAAAAGTAGGACCTAGAATTGACGGTTTGTCTAAGGGTCCATCACTGTTTTCCCCCAAGAGAGCTGCGAATGCTCGGTCAATGTCACCGCGACATTTTTGCAGCATGTCCACGATGGTATCACGGTCATATCGACCTCCAAGACCCTCTTGGATAGATTGGATGTCCCAGGGAGGGTAGACATCAACAGCCAGGCCGGCGGTTTTTGCGGTAAGGTCGTCGGTAAAAGAGTGGTCTTGCGAGACAGGAATATTATTGTTGAGATGTTCGGGGGCTGATGGAGATGAGGGTACTGATGAAGAGGCTGAGGGTTTGGTGTCGACGACCTGGCCTTCAGAGTCAGGGAGAATGTGTGCTTTGACGTCCTCTTTGGCCTCCGTTTGCTGCAAGATAACTTGATCGAGGGCTTGCAGCTGCGGCTTGGCAAAGAGCGCCCTGTGAGTGCCATCTAGTGGACGCACAGAAGAGTAATGTTTGAAGTCCTGTATCTGTCAGCATGGGTTTCATCACCAGAAGGAAGATGCCAGAGCATACGTGAAATGCAACATGAACCACATCTCGGTGCTCATCACTTGAGGCATTCACATCTCGAAAAGCTTGGACGCCATCCATGGTGTAGACATTAATGTCTACACTGTAGACCTGGCAAAATGCCTGGAGGTGCTCAGAGCTTCCCCACTCGCCATTTCTTCGAGTCGCAGCCACCATCTCTATGAAGCGGCGTTCTTTGTCCTCCGAGGAAGGGGCTGCTACATCCGCAGAACGAGTAGCGTATGCTGAAACAGCGGCCCGCTTTGGACGCCGTCTTTCACCACCTTCTGCGACGACGAATTGCATAAAATAAGATTTGTTTTCGGCCATGTGGTCTGCGAGACGGTGGCGAATCCCGTCACCGTGATGGAAGTTGCCGTACAGTTGGTCGGAGAGTGAGTAGTAGAGACAATTACCTGGGAGACGACGCGTCAGATATGGCTTGAATTGGGGCTGAACAGCTTGATCCTGATGGTAGCAAACTGTGCAAAGTAGTATGAATGCTGGGCTTACCATCTCCTTCGGTTGGCAACGCAAAGAGGCCGCGTTCTTTCAAGCAAGGCATCTCCAAACAGGTGAGATCAAATGCTTTGTTCTGACGAATATTTTCAGATTCAACCCGCTGATCCAGCAGCGGGAACTCGTCAATTGCGACCCGAGGCGAATTGTTGTCTAGTAGATCGAGGGATGGGGTGGTGGAGCCAAGCTGTTGTTGGTGTTGTTCGTGACCTGTAAGTATAGGCACAATTCTGCCACCGTGTGTGAGGGTCGCCATGATGGAAAGGAAGCCCTGCTCGGGTCGAGTTTGTCATTTAAATCTTGTGCATAAGATGTGAGCATTCAGGTAGAAGGTGCCTAGTAAGTTGGAAAGGCAACGATGGAAGAGATAAGCAACAAACAGCCCGCAGAGTGAAGCAGGCCCTGCGGGTGCGTGATGGAATTAAAAAAGGAATTCTAGCAACCATCCAAAGTTAAGTGCCGAGTCGGGGGCGGTGAAGGGCTGCCTGTGCGTTGATTGGGTCGCACGTGAGGCGTTGCCTACTATGACATGGGTGACTTCGAGGGCCGACAAAGAAGTTCCCTTGTTGCCTTTGGTTTCAATGGCATGGGTTTTCTTTGAAGATGGTTTTCAAACCTGGAATAAGCTTTGAGTAATTTTCTCTGATCAATGATCACCAGGAATTGACTGATTTGAGCGGATGCGAACCATCGAGTTGAAGATGTGATTTATTCATTCCCAAGGATCCGGTGGACCCTTCGACGGATACAACGGGACTTTACGGAGAAGACCCCTTAACTATGTAGATAATCATGGTCTGACAGGATTAAGGCATTTCTAGCTTGGCAAAATTGTTCTATCAGGTCTTTTGCACAAGTACATATGCCTGTTTCTGGCCCTGGATGGACCAATTCGACTCGATGCACGAACAGCTTGTGTGTTTATCTGCGGTGGAAAATGCGGAGGTGTATTGAAGCTCGTTTTGTGCCTGTTTTCCGCCGCGTCTCCACCCAGAAAACTTTGGCGCGTTTTCGGTTTTAAATGGCTGGCATTGGCTTAGCTCCACACCGCCTCCCCGGCCGCCACCTGAAAGAGCAGTCAAGATACAAAACCCATACCTTGAGTTCCACTCGTCGTTTTCAAAGTTGACTGAGCGCTCCCGAAGTTGAGACTTGGGGGCCGGGGCAGATCAATTAGCGAACCGCTCTACTCAATAGATCACATAGTCTCCCAGGAAGAGAGTATGTGGTATCTAGTGCATATAGTATGGGCCTCAATGCGCAGCTGATGTGGCACTTTAACAATCTGAGGATTGTGTGGAGTAATACGGTTTACTGAGAATTTGAGAGACCAACCCTCGAGTTCAATGGCCTATGGAGATTTCCAAATGGACATTGCAGTTCAATAATTTGAATCACTTGTATGTATCCAAGTACGCTGCACGCCATTAACTCCAGGTCCATAAATTCAAGCAAGAGATGGCAGAGTGTGGTGCACTCGTGGTGCTACCCCAACTGTCCCCATTTCTCTTATCAAATAATTGTGGATAACAGCTGGGGAGGCTATCTACCTCCCTTCCCCAAGTTCCCCCACTTCGAACTACTTCGTATCCTTCACTCCGCATTTTTTTTGACGCATTAATTCACTCTGTGCCTCATCTAGCGTTGGTCCCTATCTATTCTTTGCAGCCAAGGAACAATAAACTAAACATGCCTAATAACATCGTCGTTCTGGGGTAAGAAGCATTAGTCAATGCTGCCGAGGCCAAGCGAGGATCTCATTATATGAACTAACACGTCTCAGAGCCGGAGTATCAGGCTTGACAACTGCCTACCTGCTGTCACAGGACCCCGAAAACCACATCACTGTGCTTGCGAAGCACATGCCTGGCGATTATGACATCGAATATGCCTCTCCATGGGCAGGAGCCAACTACATGCCGTACGGCCGGAACACAAGTTTGTTTGCTCTGATCCCTGACTAAAATTTGTGTTTCGTAGGGTCGGCAACCAGGGAAGCAATCACCATGCCTGGGAACGAGATACATGGCCAGCGCTGAAGGAGATTACTGAGAAATATCCCGAAGCGGGGATTCACTTCCTCGGTATGGTTCCGAGATCATGCAACACAAGATCATCAACAGATTCTAACACTTTCTCAAGATGCCTTTATCTACAACCGGAAGAAAGATCAGGAAACGGCCACTGGCCAATGGTTTTCCGAATTGGTGCATCCGAACCCTTGGTACAAGGACGTGGTACCCAACGTACGCTCAAGCCCCAGAACGTCTCCCACAAGGCAAGACCCTAACAAAAATCACTAGTTCAAATCCATCCCAGAGAGCCAACTGGCTCCAGAAATCGACAACGGCCAAGTCTTCACCTCTGTCTGCATCAACACTGCCGTCTACCTACCATGGCTAGTAGGCCAATGCACCAAGAACGGCGCAGTCTTCAAGCGCGCCGTTTTCAAGCACATTGCCGACGCCGCGAATGCGCACCACTCAGGTCAAAAGGCCGATGTTATCGTGAACTGCACGGGTCTCTCATCCAAGTTCCTGGGTGGAGTTCGCGATGAGAAGCTTCTTCCCGCCCGCGGCCAGATTGTCGTTGTGCGCAACGACCCAGGCCCAATGGTGTCTCTCTCTGGAACAGACGATGGCGAAGACGAGGCGTTGTACATTATGACCCGTGCTGCAGGTAAGATCAGCCCTAGGCAAAACCTACATACCGTATCTCACAGATCAAAACCTTTAGGTGGTGGCACGATCCTCGGCGGCTCGTACCAAAAGCACAACTGGGATGCCCTGCCTGACATGAATCTCGCTAATCGAATTATGAAACGCGCCATTGCGATCGCACCTCAGCTCGTCAAGCACGGCCAGGGAACCGAGGGCCTAGATATCATTCGTCACGGCGTTGGCCTACGGCCGCTGCGAGAGGGTGGCCCGCGGGTCGAGAAGGATGAGGTGGCGGGAGTCAAGATCGTTCATAACTATGGTCACGGTGGATTTGGATACCAGGCTTCATTCGGATGTGCGGAGACTGCCGTTTCCTTGGTTAAGGAAGTTTTGCGGAACAAGACTCGGGCGAAGCTCTGAACGGCGCGAGGGCCATCACATCTACACCAGTACCAGAAGAACTACGTGAGCAAATGCCAGCGCTTTTCAGTGATTGACCTGTTTCGGCATATTTATTCTCATAGTGTAGTTGTAAATAACCGATTATGTGATACGGATTTGGGAAACATGACGTCAAAATGATCTCGCGGCGAGTGTGAAGATCGCACATCCTTATCAGCTCAAAGATAAGCTTATCTTCTCAATTGAATTCACTCTCAATAAACGTCAATATACGCTCCACTTACCCAATATGCCCGAGTATCGTCAACAAAATTTCGCCGATGAGGTTCAGATGGTAGTCGACTCCTACGGTTACCTACCCTTGTCTCACACGCCGATGGATGAGGCCATGCGGATGAAGCCAACTCCAGACACCGTTCTCGCCATGATGATAGACGCCCTAGTCAAATCAAGACCGATTTCGCATCAATTGGCCCAATCCACAGTTGCTGGACTTGTCGAGGATGACTACCACAACATTGACAAGCTTTCGGCGACGACATGGGAAGAACGGACGGATCTGCTGAGAAAAGTCGGATACAATCGGTATCGTGAACAGTGCGCCACAGACCTAGGTGGTCTCTCTGAGTTTGTGCTAGACAAATACGGTATATAGCTTCCATCTCGAGACCTTTCCTGTGGTAGATATGCTGACAGCGAACCTTTAGATGGCGACCTTAACAATCTGCTCGAGGCAGCCCATGAGGACCGCGATGAAGTTCGAACTCGGATCAAGGAAATCAAAGGAATTGGTCACCTGGGAGCAGGGGTGTTCTTGGACAATGTGCAAAGCGTCTGGCCGTCCATGGCTCCATTTGTCGACTCGCGCAGTCTTCACACAGCCGAGGAGATTGGATTGGGAAATGACGTACAGGCGGTATACAGCCAACTACATGAAAACCCCTTGGCAATGAGCAAATTCGCCAATGGGTTGTCGGAGATTCGATTGGAGCACAAGCAGCATGAAATTGAGGAAATGTGAGAGATCTGGGACGGTTTCCATCGCAGGACTCATCGCCGAACTTGTTACAAAAAGCGAAGCGATCTGTAATGGCTTGGCGGACAGGAGGACCCTGAATCCCACCTTGATATTAGGTATCTACTTAAGCCTACAATGTACACTACTTTCTCTCCATCATCCATATGAATCATACCAATCACTTGTTCCCTTAGCGTTGAAATGAAATGCTTATCTTCTCCTTTCCCGGAGCTTGGCCACGCCAGCCACTGACCCAAAGCGGCTTAGCACCACTTTTCAGCCCCAGGGCCAGCCCCTCACGTGACACGTCAGCGGCGTTGCTTTTCTCGTCCCGAAGCCTGCTGATTCAGCCAATCGCAATCGCGGCTTGGCAGACCCGCTGCTTGCGACGACGAGGCAGCTCGCTCGCGCTCCACGCTTTCGTTTCTCTCTCCAACAATCTCCTGCTCTGCTACAACCAGGCTTTCACACGAGCGCATCCTTCTTGCCTTTTCTGTGTGATATCAGACATCTTGTACGTGGCTTCCTTCGACCCTAATCGTCCCTGAGCGTCCCAGCCACGGAGAGGTCCAGGCTAGAACCTCCTGGCAGTCCGTTCCCCCCCAGATCTTGAATCCACAGCTACCATCGACGGCTGGAACAATTGCCGGGCAACTAGGATGAAATTGTCATCACATCAGTGTCGAGTAAACTAACCAAGAAACTAGTGCTACTCGAACGAACGATTCGATTCCCACTCTCCCTTCTCTATTGCGTGTTGCCTAGTGGCTGGGACGACACTTTGACCTCGAGACGCTGAAAATCGCTTGCATTGAATCCTATCCACGAGAAACATTGTCAATATGGATTTCTCCAACATCTTGTATGTTTCGCCGTCATCACATAACCTCGAATCTCCCCGGATTCCCAACCCGGAGGTGACGGACTAGAACTAATCTGTGTGTCCAGTCGGCTCGTCAACATCGCGGTGGGTGTGATTATGGTGCTGGGCGGTATCAGCCAGTTCTTCCCACCTTCGATGAGCTCCATCGTCGTCGGCGTCTACGTGATTGTCTTCGGTCTGGGTAAGTTCAGCTGTTACTCTACACTTCCCTCGTGTGGTTTGGGACAAGCTGCTCATATTGCTTTCCAGTTGTCGCCGGTCTGGAGTTTCTCCCCAACGTTCCCGATTACGCCTACCGCTATGCTTCCTTCCTCTTCTCCTTCCTGGGCCGTGGTATCTGTAAGTCTGACTCGCTTTCTGGCTCTCCTCTGGATGCCTCGCGCATTGTTGCATGGGGCGTAACTGATCTCTCTCCAAGTCTATATCTTCGTCGGCTGCCTTCTGCTGCATGACCACGTCCTGCGCGAGATTGCTGCCTCTATTGTCGCCATCACCGGTCTCGGCTACTTGGTCCTGGAATTCATCCCGTCCATTGAGCCCCCTTCCAACATGCGCGAGTCTGACCAGGGCTGGGGCGCTGAGCAGGTCTAATTTAAAGATCTTGATTTGATTCGATCTGGATTGATCTGATATGATTTAGTCGGTGGGGTGCCTTGCTGGCGACTCACCGACCGAGTAACAGATCTGATTCTGGTTGGATACTGAAATGGAAGAGACAGGCCTTGCGCTTTCTCAGTCCTGTTCGTGTTGCACATTTTGCACACGAAGACTTTATCTATGTCGATGCGATATATGATGGACAGGGAGAGCTATGACGTAGCTCTTCTAGGATGGTGCGTGTGCATGAATGCCTTGAAGCGTTGGCGCCTTGGTTGTGGTCGACCTCGACACACTTGGTGGACCCTGCGTGTCATGGCGTGATGATGTGATTTTCAAGTCCCTTTTGTGTTTTTCCTTTCCATATTTGCTATGAATCATCCTCGTTCTCCTTTTCTTGTGATACCTGTGGATGAGAAGTTATGGGCAGAATCTGTACTATATGTTCTCTTTGGGAAGGGTCGCCTGGCTCTACCTGAGCATGAAGGGAAACGTGTCTATGAATGAAGATTTGTCAGTCTATGATTGGCTTCTCTAATTATTTCTTGCTAACGTAGAGGCCATTATGGCCATTCGAGAGACTAATCATTCAAAATGGCTGCCTGTTTCAGTACTTCCGGAAGTTAGAGTCACCTAGGTAGGTACTTAGGTACATATAGATGTACACCCATTTGATTCCAGCCACAGTGCCAAGGCAATCAAGCAGTCCAGGATTTCCCGAGAGATACTGGATCCTCCGTATTACCGTATACCTAATACAGATTGAGCAGTGGCCTATTAGTGAGGGAATGAGAGGAATTCCGATCAGATTTGAAGGACTTAGGTCCCGTTGGTCTCGCCTCCTTCAGGCCAGCTCTGACCCTCAAGTCTATAAAATTGTTGCTTTTTCAGACAAAACCCATATATTGTTCATGCTCGGATATCTCCTTACTATACATATGAAAGCAGTCATAAACCATCAAAACTATGTTTTTCGTCCTTTCCATCCCCTGTCACCCACACTCAACTACCATAGAGAAAATCACGCATTCACCACCTCCCAAAGCTCCTACTCCTTCGCCGCAAACTACGCAGCCTCGTCGGCGGTAAGGTCCATCAACTGGCTTTTCTCGCTTGACTAAATATCCGAAAATAGGCCCGTACACACGTGGTTACTACCTAGGTCAAGACTATTGAACGTACTTTAATTTCTGCGAATATCCATTTTGTAGGCTATGTTAGACCTACATGAGACGGTTTGCTTCCTGAACAGTCTTAATTGACAGTAACCCGGACAGATAAACCGTCCAATTTGTGTGTCTTTATGACAAGTCTCCGAGAATTATGTATTTAAAGGTCAGTTACAGTTTCAGATCTTCAGCCTAAGTGAGGGACACGCCTAGATCTACGGCTAGACGGAAGCCAATTCTGGATCTTTAGTCCAAATGGTCCACACAGGGCTCTCAGGGTCTTATCTGCCCAGAGACTGATTAACTTTTGGTTAAACCTCAGTTAGCTGCGGTCCTCCCGCGTTTCGAGGTGCGTATCACTACAAAGTTCATGCGACGGTATATGAAGCTCAAACCTCAATTTCAAACAAGATACTCTATAATTTGCCAAACATATACTCCTAACTGTAAGTGTGATGATCATTTCCCAACCACTTGCAGCAAAATGTAGGCAACTATACAGCACGTTAGAGACAGACCCTCGAGAGAATTGGGTGTAGTACGAGCACGTGAATATCGACAAAGAGAGGAGAGTCCAACCAGCATTATGTACATAAAATGGTTTCAGAGCCCTCCCACAGGTATGAAGAATCCGTTTTGGGGAATGAGAGAAGGTGGAAGGTAAGGCTGAAAGAAAAGAAATAAAGGGATGGAGATGAAATGAAAAGCTAGAAAGGACAGGGTATGAGGGGGAAGATGTGTCAGGGCTGCAGATCCAATATCTAGATAATAGACAGAGCAAGTCAAACAACAATTTAGAGGGTATAACATCAGGATATGAAAAACCTCAGTTAACTGTGCTGGAACAATGCTCAAGTTGTCGTCCGATAGAAAACGTGGCAAGGAGATGTGAGGCGTCATAAAAAGCACATGAATGTATGAAAATGTGAAGAGAAGAGGCAAAATGACTGACTGAACCCAAGGGAAAGGGAGTCTACTTACTAGCAATAATAAGGGCACCCCCAGCGCCGGCTTTCGCGCTTCCGCTCCCAAGTGTCAGGATAAAGCGCAGCCAGCCAAGAGTCAGCTTTTGACCTCTCCGGTCAAAGTCAGGCACTAAGTTACTGAAGGCCCTCAACCTGTTCAGCTTACCTGCGTATGGCGGGTAGCGGAAGGCAAGGATAGACTCTAGCCAGTTGGGGCTGCTTGTGATAGGCCGGCGGTGCACGAAGACGTCGAAGCTGGAGCGACCGCGATACGCACCGTAGCCGCTTTCACCGACGCCACCAAAGGGTAGGGTGGGAATATGTAGGGCAGCGTCATTACAAGAGACACCGCCAGACCGAGTGGAGGAAATAACTAGAAGATATTCGTTAGTCAAAAGCCATACTAGAGATATCAGGAATATAAGATTGAAAGTACTTTTAGCAACATCGGCCTTCGAGCCGAATGGGTAGAGGCCAAGAGGAGTGCTCTGTACACTATTGGCGAGGTTGATGGCCTCGTCTAGGTCTTCAACAGGTATAATCGGGATGAAAGGACCGAAGCTCTCTTGTGTGCACAGTGAGTCCTCGACAGAGTCTACCTGGACAACCGTAGGCTCGATAAAGAGATCATCCTCATCAACAGTGCCCCCAACCAGGATCTTGCCCTTGCTCTTATCAAGCATAGACTTAAGGCGCTGGAAATGGTTTTTGTTAATAATGCGTGAGTAGTCCGGCGAGTTCTTAGCACCCTGGGGGTAGAACTCCGCATATGCTTTCTTGAATTCTTCAATCACTCGAGGCACAAGGCACTTGTCGATGAGTAGGTAATTTTGTGAAGTGCAAAGCTGGCCTGCGTTCACCGTCTTGCCCCAGAGCATACGGCGCGCAACCAGGCGCGGGTCAGCCGTCTTACTGATAATCGCCGGGTTGATTCCGCCTAGCTCAAGGACCACTGGAGTCAAGTAAGGGGCTGCCGCCTTAGCGATAATACGGCCAACATTAGCACCGCCTG
>JAXQJV010000479.1:0-19288 GCA_037042255.1 Penicillium sp. PG106-07D
TCTTCTTCGTTCATGAATTGAGGGTCAATGCCAGTCTTCTTCATGAACTTGTTAACTCTCTTTTTCAAGGCATTCAACCGCGATAGCCAAGGGAAGCTCCTTCCCTGTTTCGCTGGGTGACAGAGTTGATATCGGCGATTCTATATGGACCCTTCATAATGGCACAAGAAAGGTATGTGGCTGGTTTCCTTTTGTTGTTAAGCATGTGACTTGGAACGCTGGTTAGTAAAGGACACTCTGAACGAGATGCTAACGTTGTCTTTAATATGTGTAGGAAGACGGTTCGGCATGCAGTGTGTTCACATTCGATATCGCGGCGAACAAATCTCGACTCCCTCTTGCGAAGAACGCGGTGCGGAAGTCGAGGACCTTGAGGCATCCTGGCGTGATCAAGGTTTTGGATACGATTGAGGTATACACAATATTACCGAGCAACTATATGAAGCATTTTGGGTCGAGTTAGTGAAACTGAGTCTCTGTCAGAACGAAAACACTCTCTATATTGTGACCGAGCGAGTCGCTCCACTCGAGTGGCATGTCAAGCGACGGAGCTTGAGCGAGGAGACCGCAAAATGGGGATTATACACGATATCGGTAAGAAAAGCATATTGAGGCTCGAATTGAACTTGAGGCGCTTATTGACTTGAGCTGTTTCTAGTCTACTCTCAAATTCATCAATGAAGATGCATCTTCCGTCCACGGCGCTGTGCGCGCATCCTCTGTCTATACGAGTGAAAGTGGTGAGTGGAAGCTGGGTGGCTTCGATATTTTGAGTTCCATGAAAGAGGACGATGCTATCATATATGTGAGTCATTTTGGTAAAGCCTCGGTCAGGGAATACCACATACTAACCTAACATCAGACCTACGGAAGTCTTGTCCCCGATGCAGCTCGCTATACCCCTCCAGAAGTCGTCAAGGGTGGCTGGGATGTGATCAAGCGTCATCCATTGGCAGCAGTCGACGCCTATGGTCTCGGCACCCTGGTTTTCGAGGTCTTTAATGGTCATTTCTCGGGCGGTGATCAAGCTGGCAAGACAACGAATATCCCACCTAGCATGCAGCAGAGTTATAAACGCCTCTGCACAGCAAACCCGAAGCTGCGACTTAGTGCGGCGCACTTTGTTGAGCAAGGTAAGAAGCATGGCGGCTTCTTTCAGACACCATTGATTCGCTTGACGGAAGACATGGAGAGCTTGGGGCTGAAAGACGATGCCGAGCGTGAGGAGTTTATCAAGTACGTCCTTTCCAGTAGTGCGTTGTCAGCGATTTGTTACTTTAGTGCTAATTTCTTACCAAGTGAACTTGATAATCTATCCGATGACTTCCCAGAGGACTTCTTCAAGATGAAAGTTCTCCCCGAACTTCTCAAGTCTGTTGAATTCGGTGGCGGTGGACCCAAGGTTCTGAGTGCAACTTTGAAAATTGGTTCAAAACTGTCAGCAGACGAATTTAATGCCAAATTGACACCGGTGATCGTACGGCTGTTTGGTAACCCCGATCGTGCGTTGCGAGTGTGTCTGTTGGACAATCTGCCATTGATGATTGATAACCTGCCCCAGAAGGTCGTCAATGACAAGATCTTCCCGCAGATGGTAAGAAGCCCAGCGCTCGGGGTCCTTTTCAGGCGACTGACAATGGGTACCTAGACCTCTGGCTTTACCGACATTGCTCCCGTGGTTCGAGAACAGACGGTCAAGGCTGTTCTTTCCGTCATTAATAAACTCAGTGATAGAGTTGTCAACGGAGAGTTGCTCAAGTTCCTAGCACGCACAGCCAACGATGAGCAGCCTGGCATCCGTACGAACACCACTATCTGTCTAGGCAAGATTGCTAAGAATCTAGGACAAAGTGTGAGTTTTACTCTTCTGATAGGCGACAATCTCAATGCTGACATTTGTCCAGACTCGCTCCAAGGTGCTTATCGCCGCCTTTACGAGATCTATCAGGGATCCATTCGTGCATGCCCGAAATGCCGGTCTGCTCGCACTATCTGCTACAATTGATACTTTCACCGAGGAAGATTGCGCTGGCAAGATTCTACCAGCTATTTGTCCCGCTCTTTTGGACAAGGAGAAGTGAGTTCTTATTCAACACCACCTCTACCCGCCAAGCTAACCATCACACAGGCTGGTCCGCGACCAAGCAAATAAAACACTTGATCTCTACGTTCAACGAGTTCGCAAATTCAGCAGCACGATGGCCGACACAGCCATACCACCACCCAGCAGCTCAGCCGCCGACTCCAACAAACCAGACGCCCGCATCGGCAACTCCAACGACAAGTCCTGGGCCGGATGGGCCATTTCCTCCTTCACCAACAAGCTCGCCGCCGCAGACGGCGAGATCGCATCTACCACGGCCCCCAGCAAGCCCTCAGAAGAAATCCCCCGCCCAGCCTCCGTTCCCCGCCCCGCCAAATCCTCACCCTCCATCCAACCCGAATATTCCAACAAGACACTCCGCCCAGCAGCGCACCCCCTCTCAAGATCTCAATCCGATATTCCGGCCCCCAGTGTCCAGGACGAATGGCACGATGCTGAAGAAGGAGACGACGTCTTTGATGCGTGGGGCGCCATAGACGAAGACGAGGATAAAGGTGTAGACCCTTTCACCGCAGCCGTTGCTTCTCCCAGCCCTTCTTCGCCAGACCCAACGGCAAAGAAGGCATCCGCTGTCCCTTACGATGACGGTGGCGAACCTGATTTCGCCGGTTGGTTGGCTGCTAAGAATCAGGCGAAGTCGAAAAATCCCTTACCGAAAGGATTGACGAAGAGTACAGCTGCTGCTAAGCCGGTTGCAAAGCCGAGGGCTGTGGCGCCGGCGAAGAAAATTAGTACGAAACCGAAGGATGAAGATGTTGATGATGGGTGGGGTGATGCTTGGGATTAGATATCCGTTGGGTTTTGAGGACATTAATTGGATCGGATGTCTGGGCAATTGTAATTCTTAAAAAGAGCCGTACATGTTAATAGATCGCTCAACCTAAACTCGGCTTCTACTAAAGCTCCGTTTGAATTCCACCCATCACCTACGGAGGTTAGATCCATCAACCCCGTCGGGAGCGCAGACAACTTGAGAGACATTCCAGCGCCACGATCTATAATGTACAACAGTTTCCTTAATAATTTCATGTCACAAAACTTCAGGACCCATCCGTGCTCTAGTGGATCTTATCACGCCGATCATCAGCCGGATAGGCAAAAGATATTCGGGTTGATTACCCTAGCATCAGAAGTGCGTGTAGTGGCTCGTGGTACGGATCATGCCCGAGCGATTGAGTTACCAAGACATCGTGCAGTTTCTGGCGCCAGATTTGATATAAATTCCGTAATGCCATTTATACGCGGATGTATCTCAATTTCCGTTTCAATCCTACCATATCAACGTGCTCCTAAATTATTTTGTTTAATACGGTGGTTTTAAATTTATGATAGTGCCGCGCGCTAATGCACATTGTAGAAAGTGATGTTGGGTTTCAAGCAGGAGCAAGAGTAAGACACGTCAGACTAGCGACAAAATAGGTAACTCCCCCTACAGCTGTCTCTGGCCCAATTCACAGCTTGGAATTAGATCAACTGTGGAGATAATTCTGCCTGCACCGCGAGCAGCGCGCCGTGGATTATAGGTAGGTCTCAAAGATGATCTTCACACGGAAGAGTAAGAGGATGAAGGTCATAATTTGTGAGGCTTATTTCCCGTCAAGATTAGTGAAGAACTCTCGTCCAAACTCTGCGCTGCTATCGTTGAAGCGAATTTTTTTGTCAATGTACTTTATCTTCTCCATATCACTTGATGAGAGTCGGAAGTCTCCCTTGAGGTTGGACTGAATCCGAGACGGGGTCTTCGACTTGGGCAGCACAGAATGACCCTGGGTGACACCCCAAGCTGAAAAGAACTCTCATTTTAGCACATTTCTGCAGTATTTTTTGAGCTGAATCACCCACCTAGTGCGACTTGCGGCGCGCTCTTTTCGTATTGCTTGCCAATCTCAGCGAGGATAGGCTCGTCGATCAACTTTCCAATCGACCCCTTCTCACCATAGAGTTGGTTCTGGTTCCCAAAGGGCGAGTAGTGCGTGACATGGATGCCTTTCTCACGGTGCCACGCTGTGAAGTCGTGCTGCTGCAGCCATGGATGGCATTCCATCTGGTGCACGGCCGGAACGATGGAGGTGTTCGCTAGAAGCCTTTCCATCTCTATTTCGAAAAGTTCGAGACACCGATTGCTCTAACCTTGCCGGTGCTCAGCAGCTTCTCCATGGCCATGTAGGTCTGAACTGAAGTCAGTCTCAGTCTATAGAGAGCATAACGGCCCTGCTGTGGCATATCTTACGTCAACGATATCAATGTCTTCCAGAATCATGTTCCCATTTTTCTTGGGGAAATGGTCGTCTCCACGTTTCCAAGCGACCGGCCAATGTATGAGGAATAAGTCGACATAATCCAGCTCCAGATCATCAAGCGATTGCTGCAAAGCTGGCGCGACATCGTCAGGATGGTGCTTGTTGTTCCATAGTTTGGTCGTGATGAAGAGCTCTTCGCGTGGGATTCCACTCTTCTTGATTGCTTTACCGACGGGCTTCTCGGTCATGTATCTGTCATTCAGTCGAGTGAGCTGCCCATTGCCTGCAATATAGGTATCCAGCTGAAGATCGTCACTTACACACGTGCAGTGTCAATGTGCCTATAGCCAGCCTTGATCGCCTCGGCCACGGCATCCACCTGGGCCTGCTCGTCCTGCCAAGTCCCGAAGCCAATGGCTGGGATCTCCGCGCCAGTGTTGAGTTTGAACTTGGTAGGCATTATGGCGATGAGTCTGCACTAAGTAGCGAAGTACGGTGTATGAAAGGCGTTCTGACTGTAAGACGGTCCGTGTTGTGAGAAAACCAATGCCCGACAAGACGTCACATTGACGAGGTTGAGTTGCTGGTCATGGATTTTCGACGTGCTGGGGTTGAGATGACGTTTGGATGAGGCCTCACCCAAAACGATACATGAGCAAATAACCATCCTTTGGCTCGAGTATCTGGTTGAAATGACAGTTGAATTGCCAAAAAAGCGTTTGGCAGTCCGGAATGGTTACAGAATTTCATTCAGTCATTCCTCAGTAACCGACGAGACTAAGAGTTCGCTTGGCAAAGAATAAGCTTGGCTCGCTCTAGAGATCTTACAAACGTGTCTACTTGAACGAAAGTTACGGAAAAGTGTCGGTCGACACTTCCGCGATAATAATCATGAGTGGCCGTTCTGTCACACTGTTTATGAATACTCTCGATTCTAACCGGTTTATCAAAAGAGTTTATTCCATCTGATGCTTGACTTTGCCGGCAGAACACTTTTCATGCTCCAGTTTTATCTTTAATTCACACTTTACTCATGTCAACTTTAGCTAGGCGAGCTTATTCTGCAACTCTTTCACAACTTCAGCGCCTCCTCGCTGACCCGATCTCACGGCACCCTCCATATATCCTCGCCAAACAGTCGATGTCTCAGTGCCCACAAAGTGGACATCTCCAAACGACGTTGCAAGCTCGGTGCCCACCGCCGTCAGTATCCCCGGCGTCATGACCGGGCAAGGCGCCCCCAAGAAGAACCCCTGCTTGGTCCATTCTATCTCCAGCGAGCTTGTCGGCTCCGGCACTCTCTCGACATACTTGCCAAAGGCTTGGCTGAACTGCTCCCAGGCTTGTTTGTGACGAGCAGCCTTGGATAATTTGGACCATTGTCTTCCCCTTTCGCCGACGATGAAGCAGGTGATGGACCACTGGTCATCAGCAGGGATGCTTGTATCCCTTGTGAAGCTGATCGGTCCAATTTCCGAGTCGATGATGCCTGACAGACCGGCAGTTTGCCACCAAGGGGTTTGGAAAACAAATACGGTCTTACTGTAGTAGCCCATGACGGTGTTCTCACTCAGAGTCAACTTCCTCGGCGGCAAGGGAGGGTTGAAGCCGAGGGTGGAGTATAAAGTTGTCGGGACGGATATGATGCACTTCCGACCATAGAATGCCTCCCCGGCCTGAGTCAAAACGACCACGCCGTGGCCGTTTTGAGATTGATCAACGGAGGCAACCGGCTTGAATAAAAAGACAGATTTCCACCCGATCTCTTCTGCCAATTTCTCCGAGATGGTTTGGTTTCCTAGGTTCGTCAGCATGGTTCAAGAGGGATGTTATCGGGTGGGAAATGGTATTGGGGCCACACCCTGTCGATTCCTCAGATATTGACCGCCATCTTTCTGGTCTGACAAGAGATTGTCGATACCACAGCCACTCTTGAAATAGTGAAGCATATACAAAGCACTAACTTCGTTGCTCTCTACCCCAAGCAGGGCAGCGGAAATGAGATCAGCGATTCTGGTTGCCTGCGCGTTTTTCGTCCTTTGGACGCAAAACTCCTGGAAGGTCAACCGGTCGATCTCAGCAGCATCAGGCGACTTGAAAGGGTCTTCCAGATCGACAATCGAAGACTCGTTTCTCAAAGTTTCCACGAGATTTAGGAGTAACTCAGGATTGCCCTTCAAAATGCCAGTCCGTCAGCGGAATTTCTTTCCCATGCAGAATATGGAAACCGCTCACTGATATTTGTCCGTAGGGCACCTTCTCAAAAGAGTCGTCGGCGTGCTGGATAATGGTCTCTCCACAGGCACGTTGAACCTCGGTATCGAAGTCGTACTTTCTAATGAGCTTGAACATCTCACTTTGGTTGGTGTCGTTGATCCACGCTGCACCCAGATCACTGTATCCCTTCTTAGAGGACTTCACTGTAAGAGTCTTTCCACCGACACGATTGGTGGCCTCCAAGACACAGACAGTAAATCCCGCAGCTCGAATGACTTGGGCTGCTTGCAAGCCACTTAGGCCAGCACCAACGACGACCACATCGTACACCTTGGAGGCAGTCATTCTGCTCAAAAGCAACTTCAAGAAAAAAGTAGAAAGAGGAAGTATGTGTTCCTCGCGAGTATAGTGACCACTTGGTGTGCCTTTAATAATGGCTTTGTACTCCTGTCGGTCTGTGCAAGGGATGTCTGAGAAGAAGGGGGTTGGTCGTTGTGAGACCCCCGCACGATGGTGGTTTGGTTCGGCCCCGCGGGCACCGATTGTTTACCTGGAGCCGCGCTTATCCACCCCCACCACCCGAGGCGCTCTCGGCGTCATGTCATGGGCGGCAGCGTCGTCAGCCAAGAGAGCGTAAATTGATGAGCTTTATTACCGGCGAGTCTTGGCACATAACACGAAAACTGTATTAAGACATGTACAATTGAAGCTATCCCTTAGATTTGCATTGTTTCTCTGGGGTTTGTGTTTGCATACTCCCCCGGATTCGCAGATATCAAAATCACCTCCAATAGGTATACAAGAATGTTAGGGATTCGGGCCCTGTCCCCCGTCAAGCCACTTCGTGCACATTAGGTAGATACTATGAATATCTGGCGAAACATGTCGAAATGAGCGCAGAATAATGGTAACAATAAATCAACAAGACGAAGATCAGCAAGAAGCAAGATAGCCCTATGGGACCATACCCGCACACCTGCTTAGTGCTAGAAGCTGCTCCGAAGAGTTTATAAGCGGCACTAGCTTAGTTTGACTTATGACTCTCGCAGCTTTTAGGTGTGTTGCGCTGGATTCAAGTGAGAAATCTCTCACCACTCTAGTCAAAGCATTGATCTAACAGATATCATGATAGCGTAGGTACCTACCTAGTAGCATGCGGTTGTAATCGAGCCTATCCTCGAGCAACTGCATTGTACGCCTGCAGGTAGGAAAAATGGATACCAGGGTATATTGGGTGCCGGACAGATCCGACAAATAAGATACTTGTGATGCCTATGAGATAGGTCGCTTCAAATAGAGCTTGGTATCTGCCCAGGTACTTTCAGCAACCCAGTTCGTGGGCGGGAATACATAGCCTTGTAGCATGATGTATCAATCCATGTCCGAGTTCAGCCCGCCATAAGGGAACAACATGACATAGCACCTGATTTGGTCGGCTAACTGGAAGGGAAATATATAATTGTCCCGCCCCATGTCAGCACGAACCATGAGCAGCCCTGATAGGTGAAATCCCGCGCTGAGCTGTTGATCTATGCCTAGCTCCAGGAATAATCCATGAACAAGTATGAATATATTTGTGCAAACCTATGCATGTGAAATTTTGGACATTTCAGTCCAGCACCCGCTCAGGATGGTTACTAATAGTCTTAGCTTTTACGTCAAGTCTGAGCAAATCTTTTTTCGCAGTCTTACTGCGGCTGAATCCAACGCTCTAGAATTTCCTTCGTGACGATAGCCTGATACAATGATCACGGACTTCGACTCGAGTCCAGGGCTATTCCATTGCCAATCTATGAGATTTGCTTGAACTTGGTAAAGTCAGTTGAGACTGAGGCTGAAGCTTCTCATCTAGACGCAGTAGAGTGATCGAGGACTCGTTTCACAGGTCGTCCAAGGCCAAGGTGTTCAGCCTCTTTTGTCCGGCATTGCGACAAGTCAGGGAATGGAAGGAAACGGTAGATCTCGTAACTATCGTGTAACAGGGCATATTCAACATTGACTTGAAAGAACTGTTGGATTCATTTGAAATATACTCAGCATGTTCCAGGAGAGCTTGCAGTGCTACACGCTTCATCGTGAATGTCGACGGACAAAAGTAGCCTCAATTAGGCGGGTAGAGTCAGCCCTGGAGTCAGTCCCATGCGCAGAAAGTTCCGAATACTTCGAATCCAACCTTGGTCTGGGAGATCTAACGATTGGAAACGGAGAATGACCCAAGCAAGCAACCCTAAAATGAGCTGATATTGAATCACCCCACTCCCACAATTTGGATCTCGTGAGGCAACCTCATTTGTCCGAGTAAAGATGCAGGCTGCTCTGAATCGATCACAATCGAGTACTTTAGTAGCACATCGATCATCGGTGATGACAACGTTAGGCCACCGATATTATTCGTATTTACGATTTCTTTTCTTCCTGCCACGCAGAGCCACCGCTGCATTCTTCTATCGTGATGCGTAATGCCGATGCTACCATTGGTGGAATGCCAAACAATCAAGGCGGCGCGACCAGTCCAAAATTCAAATGAACAGTCCCGGGCTCCACAACTGGACTGTACTTCAGTACTGTACGAGAATCCTGCCATTTTTGAGAAACTGGGATCGCGCAGCTTGATCTCACTGTTGGTTTGATTGCTAATAGGTCCAGGCTGATTGGTTGAAACTATACTGTAAGGATTCAGGCCAAGTATGGGTGTAGTTTGTATGGCAAGACAGTACATACAGGATAGGAGCCTTTAAAACATCGAAAGGATGTCCTGTCGACCGTGATTTGATTCTGCTTTCCCAAATGTGAACCCATCTTATCCTACTCTTTTGCACAATGTCCCTTCCGAGCGCGGAGCCGATGAGCGAGGCTCCTATTCCAACTCACGCGGCCACTGAACGCCACTCCGAATCAGGTGCAATCATCCGGGACATGACTATTGGCTTTGCCGATGGCATGACCGTTCCCTTCGCCCTTACGGCCGGATTATCCAGCCTGGGGTCTTCAAAAATTGTGATCCTCGGCGGCCTTGCAGAACTTTTCAGCGGGGCCATATCGATGGGCTTGGGTGCCTATTTAGCAGCTGTCACCGATCGAGATCATTACAAGTGTGAAGAAGCGCGCGAGCGCGAAGAAGTTCTCACTAAGCCCGGGGCGGAAAAGGAGGAGTGTCTCGAGATTCTCGATGGCTATGGCATCTCCAGAGACGCAAGTCAATCTGTCGTCGATTGCCTGGCTCGTGACAATGAGCAGTGGATTCGAGTAAGTTTGCACAAAGTTTTTAAGAATGGTTGCATGGTCACTGACAAAAATGTCCAGTTTATGATGGACTTTGAATTGAAATTAGAGAAGCCCAATGTCTCACGAGCATGGATCTCAGCAGCTACCATGGGTATCTCCTACTTCATCGGTATGTCATCTCTTCTCCTCTTTTTTTTCCCCTTTTCTTGATCCGATGGGCCATTTTCACTAACTCGATCTCATTTCTGTATAGGCGGCCTTCTGCCCATGATCCCATACTTCGCCACGAAGAATACCAACCACGCTCTTTTCATCTCCATCGGCATCACCGTTGTCGTCTGTATCACCTTCGGTTTCTTGAAGAACTACGCCATTCTCAAGACTAAACGTGCAGGGCTATATGGTGCTGCACAAACGTTGATCGTGGGTGCCCTTGCTGCGGGCACGAGTTATGGTATCGTTTACGGGGTGGATCATAGCAATATTGGTGCATAGACTCATAGATGTAGATTCTTTATTAGTTCAAAATCAAGGGCCCCGAGATTGTACGATACCTGCTTGAGACGTGGCCAAGCTTTTATCGCTGCGGTATTCTCCCGAGATACGTTCAATTTTTCTCGTGCAGAGCCTTTGAGATTCTTGTGGACAGATTGCAGCTTCTATATATATTTATTGCTTTAGGGGGAATTTTATTCCTTCCAGCAACTGCTTGTTTCAGACTCGGGTAGGAATTTGCTCAAACAGAGAGTTGGAAGCCTTTTGGCTGATTCGCAACCATTATTGTAGAGACAGCCCCGTTTACAGGGAAACTTGGTGATAGCCCTTGTACAGAACAGCCTCCAATGTCCTAGGGAATTCTTCCTCGAACCTGGGTGCGTTGAATTTCTCACCTATTCCAGATCCCCAAAGTGGACCAACCAGCTACCGCGCAATAATTCACTCACATCAACCCCTTCATGTTCCCAGGGGAATGAGATCAGAACAAAGACAAGTGGAGCCCGACGCAAGTCAGACCCCGAGAGAAATTTGCCTGGAGCATACGAAAGCGAGAGCTGACCAGTTCATGGGGTAAACAGTCCCAGGGGCTTATCTTGGTTAACAACAGTCTGTGGTTCACGGGGGCTTATCATGAATCAATGCAAAGAGTGGCGATCCAGCGAGGTCTTGGAATGACACAGGACTCACAAATCCTGTTTTCTTCGAGGGGATGAGAGCCAGAATAAGACGATAATGCTCACAGCTCACCATTTCCAAAGGAGCTGCAGACCTATAGATCAAGAAAGTGGGTCACTTCCGGGGTGTGACAAGCTAAGCTCGAGAAGCGGGTCCATCATACGACCAATCACCATCTACGTGATGGTCAGCAAGTGACAGACCATCCCAAGAGAGGAAGCGACCAGCGTACTAGCAAAGCTGGTGTTCTAGACCGAATTAATCTTCGAGAGCAAACTGCGAACGGTCAACGACCTCTGCCTATTAAATCTACGGTGAGATGACTCTGCACACTCGGCCAATGGGACCATAGATAAGCCTCTGACTGGCCGCTGAGTGCCGTGACAGATAAGCAGACAGCAGATGGAGGGTCCGTCAATCGGGTAAAAGCTACTCCAGTTCAAGCGATACGTTCCCTCTAAATACACCAATTTGATTTAACTTGCGATCAGTCTCCATGGCAAATCTCCTCTGTAAATCATGAAATGAACTCGATCGTCGTTGAAGGGGCTTATTATACAGCCATCCGGTCAGGCTCTGTGGCAATACCCTAGACGTGATATATCTCTTATCGTCCGGCTAGCGACTTACTGTCCGAACTTGGAGGAGCTACGTCTCCAGCTACAAAGGTCAATGGGCAATCAAGCAGAGTGTGAGCTATATAAGGCCCTCGGAAATTTCTCGATGCTCCATAGCCTTATTTTAGATCTTCATTTCGATGCTCGGCCAGAAGCAGCACCGCGCCGCCTTAACACAGACGACCTGATTGTTCCCCGGAATACATTTATAAATGCGGCCACCGATGAGTCACTTGCTCTCGGGATTTGGAATATGTTATACTCGAACAAAGCTTGTCGCCTGCGATACCTTCGTGTAGTGCCCTTTGGAGACTCGTTCTCCCGTGAGGAAACCTATCTATTGGAGTGCTTCACACAGTCATTACTGGTCACACGATACAATTTTCAAAACCCTGGGTCACCAAGTGTGGAGGAGATTGGGACGAGGGCGCGGGAGATACGACGAGACAAATTTCGTCCAGCGAATCTCCCTGCAAGATTAACGCTCCTTCTCCATGATATCTGGCCACAGGTGCCCAAAGGCAGCGACTGGTCGTCTGGCTGGAATAGTTTTCCTTTGGAGGCAGAGACTACGTGAACAAGGATGCTATGATGTTATGTGATGAATTCATTTGCCCAATGTTTGGTAATGAAAACCCTTCGTCAGATATCCCAGAGTGAGGGTTTACTCAAGGATCCATTCGGGCTCCGCCGATTGCCATGACCCTAGTCATTCTCGTCCAATATGAGGTACGCATAAATAGAATCGGGTCATAGAGAATCTTCGGGATAATCCTCCTTTACTCACAATGTGCGGCAAAACAGTGATTGCCGGCAATTTAAATGGATCTTTCTTCATGAACCTCCGTGCAAGCCGCCACATCATTCTTGAACATCGAAATAGGCGGCGCGAGTTCAAACCTGAAGCGGAACGTAGGCTGTTTGGATTCCTGGTGGAGTTCTATGCCTAGGGCTACTTCGTCCTCTGCAACAATATCACCCCATTTGCATGAACAAGCGCCAAAATTTGATTCACGACCCCTTCCTCCAGTCACTGAATGGCTTGGAGGATTTTGGTGCACTTGGGGTCATATTCAGTGGGAATCACGGACTATGTGGGCTCATGTCGTCGATTTCCGTTTTCGCCGCGCAGCAAGAACTCGTACATTTATGGGAAATCATGCCTGATCCCAAGCGACTCGCAACGTACAACAAGTTGAAGGAAACGACGCTCAATTGGAATCCGTCCAATGCTGAATGCGCGGAGGCCGAATGGCCCTCTTTGCGTAGAGCAACGCATGAAGTATATCGTAACACACTACTGATGTTCTTGGAGATCGCTCTATCTCCTCTTCCAAAACGTAATACAGAAAGCTTTGCGCGCATACGGTGTTATGTTGACCTTACCATTGTTGATCTACCTTTGATTCTCCCGTCAACTTACTCGTGCATCCTGATGTGGCCGCTCATTATGATCGGGTCCTGTGCAGTTAAATAAGAGCAGCGCTCGTTGATACAGGATATCTTGAAGCACAATCAGTATATGATGCGACATTGTTCTCAGGCCTGCGAATTATTGGAGATGTTATGGGCTGACGATGATGAATTTACCATTGGACCTCGCGGGCTCCGGTTGTTGATGGAAAAACACGATTACAACTATGGAGTGATATGAAGTCATATCTACCAGGGGTATTGTCGGATTTTTGCTTTTGATTGAGCCGGACTCAAACTCGACAGGGAAGCTGCAAGTTGTCCAGGGAAACAAAGGCACAGAGTGGACGAAAAAAGTGCATATCTTGGGGTGCCAATTTCGCCCACCCCTATCCAAGATATTCGCGGCTGGTGGAGGGAGAGCCATAGAATGGCAATAACATTTTGAAGGAGCAGTCCCTGTTAGATATCGAGCAGCAAAGGAAGCACGGGAAGCATTGCTTGAAGCAAAGCTCTAGCTCCGATTTTCGTTCAAAGCATCAACAGTGCGTGTCCACGACCTTCAACTTGGCATTCTCAATCGGGACCTGGACCATCGAAATCTGTCTGTCTTTGTGATGGATTTCTCGAACATTTTTTGGCGCGTACAAGTTTAGTCAACTGCCAAATCATTCAATTTTGGTATCTCCATTCTCCACCGTGTTGTGCTTGGGAAGGAAGCGGAAGGGAAGCGAAGCAAAGAGTGGGGCGCTGTTTGCCAATTCGGCAAACTGCACCTGGAGCTCACCGCGCCTGCCGTATTGGGGAGCTCCGTTTATATTTTCGCGCTCCACCCGAAAAGTTTTTTCTTTTCTCCCGTGTCTGTGACTTTTTGTCCATCAGCCGGGGGCTTTAAGCCTGCCATCTTTTCTTCTCTTTTTTCTCAATTCGATCGAGAGCAGCTTCGCTGTCTTTGGAAAGGATGACTCGTTTCACGGGCTCCAGCTCTTCGGGGACTCGAACGGCTTAATGTTGCCAATCCATACTCGACATGGCTCTCAATTCTCAAAAGGTAAGCTCCAAGCTTCGTCTTTCCCTCTTGTCTGCACCCTCCCACCCCCCTTGGATGATGACTATACGACATGCAAAGGCATTCCTCAAACTTAAATTACCATGTGGAATCTGTCAACTATCAAGTTTCAGCCTTGTCTGACTACACCAAAATTCTTTTTGCCATGATTACCAGTGTCTGCCTGTATGAATTGATGCTAACAAGCTGCTGGTTAGGTAAATTCAAATTTCCCTCTCAATCTTTCCCCTCTTTCGCGGCATGTGCCTTGCATGAAGAAATCTTGAACGAACGGGCGGACAAAACGTATCCATGTCCCTTCACCCTACAAACCCAGAGCGTACAAACTCTGTGGGTGTCTGGGGGGTGGAATACTTGTTGAGAATTCGTCACCTGACTGTTTGCCCACTGTCATGCCTCGTTGACGTTGCTCTGGACGAATTTTTGGACATTCCATCTGACAGTGCTTGCCCTAGGTATTCTAACTCGCTCTTTTGCTTGCTTGCATGCCCCATTCTACATGGTCATATCTATTATGATGAATGTGTTATTCACACTGTTTGAGCTGGATGCTTCGGTATTCTGGCAATGAACATTTATACAAAAATCTGATTTAATGAGGTGAGTTGTTCTCGAGGAGTCCCTTGGTCCGGTAAATGATCTTGCTGACCTTCCCAAGCCTGACTTAGTTGCCATGATCTGATCTTGACATTCACGCTTGCATTATTCATGAATGCTATTGCTGACTCCATCGATCAATCATCTAGGATTCGACAGTTCCTAGAAGACACCCCCAGTTCTTTGTGTGAGTTTCTACCTTCCTCCCCACACCCTGCCTCCCATTGCCTGATGAACACCAATTATTCGCTGTGTTCTTTCTGAATACATCTTGAAGATAAAAAATTATATTCACCTTGGAGAACTGATCCATGTGCTTGTCTTACACAATGTCTCACTCATCATGCATTGTGATCTGTTGCTAATTTGCAATACAGGTTTCTTGATACCCTTTAGCCTTAATTATATATTCAAGCAAATTTTCTCCCATGACTTCCTGCTTAGTCCCAAGTACATCCACCATAGGCATTCCCGCGTAGCCCTGCAATTCCTTCTCGACCCTGTCCTCAACTGGTTAAGATTGTCACCCCTAGCACTTCGCTCGAAGACACTTTCATAACACCAATCCTTCCTTTACTCAACAAAGTACCCATGTTTCTTGTGCCATTCCTCAATGCTATCCTTGCTATAGCGCGTGTGCGTACTCTTCTTGCCCTCAGGCCACCGCATCCACGTCGGCTTAGAACTCTCCATGATACAAACCATCTCGGCCGGCTCCGGCAACTCAGTGTCAATAGCTGAAGCGAACGGGTGAATCAACTCCGGCCAGTGGTGATCCCAAAGCCACAACATGGTACTGCAATTGGAGCAGAAGTTGCGCTCCGACTCGCAGCGTTCCTCGTTTGGAGTTCCGCGGTCTTTGATTCCTCGGTATTTTCTGCATGTATGAACTTAGCACCTGGTCTTGGTCAAGTGGCCTCCCTGGGCAACTATGGGCGCTGAATGCAGTCAGGGAGGTATGGGAAAGCTCGTACTTGATCAGGTCTCGGCCCTTCAGAACTTTCAGGCTATCGGCGATGCCGCCCAGATTGACGCTGCCGCCATAGCCACCGACTTTGCGACAGATGCTGCAGGCGCATAGCTGATAGGGCACTGGGGTTTGGGATTGGAGGGTGAACTCGACCCCGCCGCACTGGCAGCTTCCGTCAAGTTTCCTGTGGGGGTTGTTACCTAGTGTTGTGATGCGCGGAGATAACGAAGACGGGAGTAGAGTGAGGATGATGCTGAGGTGAAGGGTAGACTTACATCGGCATCTTATTTTTTTATTTTTTTTTCTGGGCTGTATTTCGGGCTGTACTGCAATGGAAGAAGGTTTCTGCAAGAACTGCTGTTGTTCGAGGAATTGCAGAGGGAGGCTGTCGGAGAGAATCTTAAGAGTCAGTCAAACTTGATCAGAGTACGGTCATCCTATATATACCTCAGGTATACGAGAAGCAAATAGTGCAAAGTCTGATCATGCAAGGCGCAACAAACACGGACAAATGTTGGATAGGCTAGTTGCAGCTCCGGTTATCTCCAGTCCACTCAATAGTCCATCTGTACGAAGCACAGGCTCGATTCCTGTTCTCGAGCACTGAACTACATCATCGGCGGCACGGATCCTGCATTTCCGGCACCCGCTGGTTGGTTGGTGGACGTGTTTGTCTCTTTTGCTCTGTTTGTCTCCGGACTTTTGGCGATCGCCCGACAGACATTATCAAATATCCTCCAATTCCGCTATCACCGCATTTGTCTGTGCCGTACGAGTATTTGACTACCTTGACATTCATACCTAGGAGTCGGAGATACCTCCAAGCTACCGCCCAGAATGAGTTTTGGAGCCCCCGGAGGAGGATCAGTCAACTACAAACCCACGCCGTGAGTCTCCGGCGCCTTGATCTTTATCACGCCTCTGAACGGCGATGCGCCAGTCGCTGTGTATCGACCACATGAGACCATGCTGATTCTCTGATTCTGAACCATAGACCTGAGCGCGGTAGCTTCCCTCTTGACCATGAAGGTATGCTGATGTCTCTGGCACAAAGGACCCTTCTACAATGCACAGTCTGGAAACACACAGCCGGGACTAACACTGAAACATCTATCTAGGAGAATGCAAGCACATTATTTCCGGTTACTTGAAATGCATCAAGCTCAATCGAGGCACTAACGACGAGGCATGCCGCAAACTTGCCAAGCAATATCTCTCCTGTCGGATGGACAAGTACGTGAAACCGACTGCCGAGCTCAATGGATGCGCAATAGCCCGCTTAATCCTTGACGATCGCTGCAAACTCGAAGCGTTGAAGAGTCATGAACTGACTCATACTTTTTTTCGTGTTTAGGAACCTTATGGCGCCGGATAATTTCGAGAATTTGGGACTCGTCTTCAAAGACGACAAAGCAACTGGCAACGATGCCACCACAAGGACAGCGCAAGCACAAGGGACGGAACAGGGAAATTGAACGGGGATTGAGAAGAATTACTGAAGGGACGATGTATGGCAAGGATTTTGTACGATATGAAGGCATCAGCCCACTTGCTTTAGGCGGGGGCTCATACTGGCGTTCATCGAGGGCATTGCACATGAAAATCTGTAATATAAGTCAATTTTACTCCCATTCTTCAACAAGACATCTTTCATCGACTGGAGTAGAAAATAGAAGTTACCCTGCTCCCATCCATGCAGGTTGATAAACTCGACTCTCCAAGCTCGGTCATGCGGGGAAAGCGGTTCCGCCCAGCCACGACCACCACGCTTCTCCAACGTCGCGCCCCAGCCGATCGCCACAACACTCAATGTCGTCGATCGCACGCCCCCCTGACCCATGTCTAGTCGCGATCATCCTCATAGTCCGATCGCGCACCGGCCCACGCCTCGTTTTCCACTACCCTCCGAACCCGCTCAGCGAGAACCGTTTCAAGACAACGACCAAGGGCGGCCGGCGCATCTCCCGCACACGCAGCCGACAAGGTAGTAAGAATACCGACTCGAGCTCGAGCGACGAGAGTGGGCTTAGCTCTGATGAAGATGAGGATGAGCGGGAGCCTCACGTTGGCGGGAACGTGAGCGCAAATGCGAACTTGAGTGTGAATCTGAACGCTGGGCTCGGCCGACGGGCGAGCAACTTCGGCATCGATAGCCTTACACTCACGCCAGATGCCGCGTCGCCTAGTTGTACGGATTCGCAACGGCCTGGATCTCTGGGATCGGGCAGGGCTTCGTCGCTGAGGAAAAGGGGCGGCGCGGGCTCGGATCCTGAGGAGGATGCTGGGTCTGATCGGCCTGAAGATGGGCCTGCGGGAGGCTCGTCGAGGCCGCCCTGGGAATCACTGCTGGGTCTACCCGGAAGTGTGTGGGAGAAGCTTTTGAGTCCATCTCGTTCTTGGCACAAGAGGCGCTTCGAAGTCGGGATTAATGATCTCGCGCTGATCGGGTGGCCAGTCTTCGTGCGCGACGATGGGACATGGCGCAAGCAGCGCCGCAAAAAGAAGAAGCCTCGCGCGGAATGGGATGGCGGGGAACTGGGCCACAACGAGAATAATGAAGATGGTCAGGGTGATGAGGACGCAACGACTTCGCCTGATATGGGTGGGAGTGTTGCTACGATCACCGAATTGACGCTGACGGCTTCGCCTACGGAAGTCAAACGGGCTTCGGCGGCGAGTGGGAAGTTCGGGAAGCAGCCCGAAGATAGTCTTGATCCGGAGGATAAAGACCATATGACTATGTTCAATGTGGTGTTCGTCATGGATCCTCCCTTGCTAGAGTACTCGATGCGAGTCAAGGAAATATATGAGAACATCATCAAGAAGTTTGCCAAGGCGCTGAAGTGGGAACAAGCTCGAAATGATTATGTGTGGAGGGAGTCGCAGCATATCTTGCAAGTGAGGAGAAGAGCTCGAGAAACAAGTACGTCTACCATTAAACCATCCTTTTCCTACTTTTGTGCTGACAGCAAGATATCAGAAACGTCGGTGCATAACCTCTACTCCGAACTAATTAACCAATCGTCTTTGGCCAGGGCAATATACACGGTCTACACCAGCATCTCGGCATCGAAGATTGCATCTGTTTCACTCAGCCCTGATGTCTCTATCTCTCTTCAGATCCCTCCATTGACTTCTACACCTTACCTGGCTGGCCCTACCGACAAAGCATACCCCGGCCTTTGGTTGACAACGGCGGACAGTGCAACTCCGGTTGACGACCCTGGAACTGATGAAAACAATGCTCCCCACCAAGTTCTTGCCAAACACTTCGCTCTGCTTCTCCTCGACAGCGAAGCAGCGATTATCAAGGACGTTGAGGCGTCCGGTGGCACTCTAGCACCCGCCCTAGCTCACTATATCCGGTGTTCCAAACCTACGAAGTCATTCGCGCAAATATCCGCCTCTTCAGGGATCCCCTTGTCGACGATCCAAATGTTGGCGAGTCACCTGGTTTATTGGCGTCGTGCCCGTGCCATACCTCCCATTCACCAACGAGACACCTACATCGTGTCTCCTAATTGCGACCTGAGCAAGCTCGAAGTCGCTACGATCGCCTACCAGGCCACGTTTCCCACGCTGCCCAAACTTTGATTTTCACCCATTAAGGCTTAATCTTCGAGTAGATAACTCTTAACTTTCGTGTAATTATAATTATCATGG
>JAXQJV010000480.1:0-18995 GCA_037042255.1 Penicillium sp. PG106-07D
AACCAGGTGGACTGACTGATGATCATGATGGTGAGGGCAAAAAAAAGTCGATCTGTAGCTCGCGTGAGCTCCACAACACTCCCGCAACAACGTGAGGATAAAAGAAGTCTTGACTGAAATGACAGCATCAAGCCACAAAGCAAGCCACCCTAAAGCCCCACATAACTGACAGCAGATCGGCCTCAAGCCTGTGACTTGGGACGTCACCCAATCGCCTAGTGTCTCCCAGGGCGAAGTTTCGGTCTTCGTCGTGGCATCGCCTTATTCAATCCTTCAGGTACATCCTGTCCCCATTCATCTATAAATCATCCATGACTCCAGCGCAGAGGCGAGACAAGTAGAATGGTGCTTCTCGGCCCTTGGAGATGCTGGTGGTAGCCCCGACCTGCGATACAAAGTGGTAAAGCTGACCGGGTGAAGACCAAAGGGGAAGGAAGGCCTTGACACCTTAAGATCCAGGCATCAATAAACAAACCCATGTGGAGAGCTACTGTCAGTCTCCAACTGTCCAATTCGCCGAGATTGTTCACCATACAAGTCTATCGGGGTTTGTAATAATAATGCGATTCCCAAGCTCATCGAGCTTAGCCCCCTCCGGACGGCTGAACTATTGGCCAACACCGATGAGTGTTGTCCATCCCGCCATGCTCTCTCCGAGGACCCGCTTGTCGCCCGTTCTGGAGGGCGCATAGCGTCATACCCACAGGAACAACGGAACAACGCGCTGTCAATGGAGGCCACTCAATTCAGGTGGGCCGAGAGACTGTACAGTACACCCCCCACAGCAACTGTACAGTCCTCCCCCTCCAATCCCCCATTGAAGGCTCGGGTCTCACGCACCGTCTTGTCGCGTCCTGTGGGGGTGGTTGTGTTTTACCGGAGATGGTTGCCCCTCCAGAGCTATATTTAAAAGGCACCTCCCGTCCACATGCCTCCATTCGCTTTGCACAGAATTACGATCCAACAACCTTCTGCCTGTCGTTGATCAACCATGGCAGCTAGTCCAATTCAAAATGGACTCTTCGTTCACAACAACACCGTTGCCCCCGAGCACCCCAGCTTGATGAGCATGTTCTCCCTCAAGGGCAAGAC
Source organism: Penicillium sp. PG106-07D (assembly GCA_037042255.1). Taxonomy (NCBI): domain Eukaryota; kingdom Fungi; phylum Ascomycota; class Eurotiomycetes; order Eurotiales; family Aspergillaceae; genus Penicillium; species Penicillium sp. PG106-07D. The sequence goes on from JAXQJV010000480.1 coordinate 1,093, forward strand.
AGCCATCGTGACCGGTGCCGGTGCGGGTATTGGGCTGGCTGTCGCCCACGGCCTGGCTGAAGCCGGTGCCAACGTTGCCCTGTGGTACAATTCTAATCCAAATGCCATTGAGCGCGCGGCGGAGATTGCCCAGAAGTACGGTGTTCAAAGTAAGCAGACTGGCCTTTATGGGTTGTACAACGAGAGGCTGACAATCAATTGATTTGCTACAGCCAAGGCCTACCAGGTCCAGGTCACCGATCCTCAGGCCGTTCAGGAGACCACCGATGCCGTTGTCAAGGACTTTAATGGCCGTTTGGATGTGTTCATTGCCAACGCCGGTATCCCTTGGACCAAGGGTCCCATGGTTGATGGACCTATCGAGCACTACCGTGACGTCGTGAGCACTGACCTGGATGGCACATTCTACTGCGCCAGGGCCGCCGCGTCCCACTGGCGCCGTCAGAAGGAGGAGGGCACCGATATCAGCGGCAACAAGCTCACCAACTTCACCTACGGCAGCTTCGTCGCTACTGCTTCCATGAGTGGTCACATTGTCAACTTTCCCCAGTTGCAGGCTGCCTATAACGCGGCCAAGAGTGGCGTTGTCCATCTCTGTAAGTTTTCCTGTAGACATTGTTCTTGAAGATATTTCGCTAATATCATCTAGGCAAGTCCCTCTCGGTTGAATGGGTCCGCTTCGCCCGTGCCAACACAGTTTCCCCCGGGTATATCGCCACGGAGATCTCCAACTTCGTGCCTGAAGAGACCAAGAAGATCTGGCGGGACAAGATTCCCATGGGTCGCGAGGGAGAGGCCCACGAGTTGAAGGGGGCTTACTTGTACCTGGCCTCGGATGCGTCCACCTACACCACTGGTGCTGACATCATTGTTGATGGCGGCTACTGTGCTCCATAAACAATACAAGTGAGATTCTGCTTGTAGCGAGCGTGGCGTTTGATTTACAGGTTTTATGATTGATGTATACACGGGATAGAGGAAAGTGGATTGACTGATACAGAAGATGCTGAGGAATACCCAGGCTAGATCATCTCATAGATCTGTCTGCAACATTTTGAATTGACTTCCTGCCTTGCAAGTACCTTTACTATTCGTACACTAACGTATTGGCTTTGTACCTTTGCTCACGCCAGAAGTGAAAACAACCCATTTCCCGAGCTGATGAAACTCTGTGCCATACCCAGGCTCCTCATCTACACAGTCTCCACCACAAGCAACCCGCTGTATCTCCGCACTCCTAGATAACGGCCCAAGAATCCACCAGCCAACATCAGGCTTCATGATTCGATGCATCCCGATGCAATCCCACACCTGCACCAGGCGGCCCACGGTCAACACGAGACCGTTCAATCTCAGCACGCATATCAGCGTCGAAACCCGCAACGACCCGCCGAACAACCCAATCAATCATTCTATCCAGCAAAGCACCTGGCCCACGGCCATTGCGAATGCGCTCGTCGAGCTCGATTTCCCATCGCTCACGTGGGAGAGATTCGGTGGCACGGTTGAGAACGGTGCGGCCGTTGGAGTCGAGAATCCAGGTAGATCGGGCCGAGGACAAGGGTGCAGGAAGGGTAGATAGGTTTTCGCTGCTGGTGCTGGTATCCGAGAAACTGTCGTACCATGGCGTTTCCATGTGCAGGTCTGAAGAGGAGTCTGAGCTGGTGGTATCAGAGTCCCATAGGGAGGACTCGTTGGCTGTGTATGTCGTGAGCTCGAGATGGTCTGCGCCGGATCTGGTGGATGGCTCGAGACCGTTGTAGGATTCCCTCGTGCCTGCACCAAACCAGCTGAGCGTGATATGGTGTAGGTATTGGGCCCAGGAGCGGAGGGGACGGTTGAATTTGCGGGAGATGTGTCGGATGAGGCGCTTGCACGCTCGGAAATGCTGTAAGATCCAGGCGCGGTGAAGGTAGGAGGTGATTGTGAGGGAGACGAGGATACATGTCGCTGGAAATGCGAGGGAGTCCCCGTCCTTTTCGCTCATGGTGAGCCTGGCTTGGTAAGTCGACTGAGACAGGAGTTGATGTTGTTGAGGTTGATGGAGTGAGATCTGAGACAGCTCGTGAACCACTGATGGTGGCGGGTCATGTACCATTCGCTCACAAAAGTCGACTCTCTAAGTCTGCAAAAAGCATAAGGTTCTAAGGTTGGTATTGACTCAACCCCTTGAAAATATTAGAGGTGAGATGACTTAGGTAGCCCGGAAGTCCTAATTCACATTGTCCTCCGAATCGATGTTGGATGGATACCTCAGATGCGGGAAATGATAAGTTTCTATGTGCAACGACCTATGAAGCATTGTTCTCTCGCGAAAACTGCTTCAGCCGTTGCCCGACAAATATATCATCTGCAGCTCTGTCGATAAAGTATTCAATAGAGTATTCATTGTAAGACGTGAGCCAAGATCTCAAACACTAGAGCAGGACCTAGACTTTATGTGATAGCCGCCCATGGGGTGTGGTTGCTTTATCTAGGTCGAGAATGATTTCAAACATAGGTAGGTAGTGTATTCGAAAAGGCATGGCCAACAGCCGTGTGGTGGTCAGCTATTAGTTTCTCAATCTCAAAGAAGAAATCAACTTTCTATCATGAGGATCATGCACTAACGCCCACTAACCGGCCCCATACCCAAAGACATCCATTTTATTACGGACCCCAGCCTTAAGGAGCCGGTTATCCTCTAGTATGCGCAGAGTGCTACATCCCAGTGACTATCTCGCGTCCGGAGTGTCGCCAGTCACCCTGGACCCTGGCAGATGTTGACAACCTTATGTCAAATATATTTGGCCAAGACGGAAAAGCCCCCGATTAGTGTGGAGACTGTTCTAGGCAATGGCAAGTATACAATCGCACGACTGATGTGGTCCGACTAGCCGGTGGCCTCAGGAACGACACCACTAGTGGATGCTACATCGAGTACCCAAGGACTTGAAATATTGTTAGAAAACACGCCCAGATGCCAAGGACTGTATTTAGACGGCCCTCTACCTAGCAAAACCGGTCGAAAATGAAGCGGCGAAAGTAGGCGGTTATCGAGATATTAGGTACCATAGTGCATCAATCTAGCTCTATCTCGCGAGTGCTTCTCGCAGGTACACACCGATTTTCCCGTGTAGATCTATGGGTATGTCATTATTTGCTTCTTCTTTTCCCTGCTTCCTACCAGAAAGATGGCCACGCACTAACATCAATTCATCAAGACCTGTGTTGCTCTGATTCGTCTAATCTGCATGCTAGCCCTGCTAATGCTGGCTTTGCTTGTTCTGATAGCAGTTTTCAGCATCGAATTCACTGTTATCAAGCGATAAGTTGTGGTATTATTATCGATTTCGATAGATAAATTTGGTGTCATTTATGATTAGTGTTTTAAATGGAATGCCCCGGATCAATTCGGTGCATATTGAAATTTATTGGAAGGTGTCGCCCACGAGCGCTACATATTTAGCACCTGGCTGCCATGGTTCTCTGACTAAACGTAGGTATACGTGTTGAAGTCCGGCATGATGATCTTGGAAAAAGCGTAGCGATCGTACTGGGGTTGACAGTATCATACCTATCTGTACCTAGAAACAAAGACTTCTCAGGGTTGTATCCTCTTAATGACATGAGGCTACCTCACTACATGTGGTCCGATGCGGTCCGATGCGGGGTCGAGGATCCGCGGGAGCTTCGACCTATACTTTGATCGGGCCGATGGAATCTCCAAGCTAGGTGTTGACCACCCAGAGATCGTTCCGAGAATCCTCATACAAACACTAACGATGCTACTTGTAGACCTCTTAGGGTGCTGTTATGCTTCCCCTAGCAAGACAAATGATCTGCTGCTTCCAAAGCTTCAAGTAGGTTTACCCGTGGACCCTCACAGCTTGGCGGCGGTCAGCCCGGAGGACTGTTGGCCCCACGACCTTGACCGTATCCAACATCCATCTTGATTTAGCCTCAAGACGCCATCGGAATGGATCGGCTGGACGCGTCTGCGGGGGAAACCTGGCACCGTCGACTTTCAAGTCGCGGTGAAGGAGTCCGCGAGGTCAAATGAAACCCAGTGACCCCGTCACGCCCCCCCGCATCTTCACCGCGTTTATCAACAGATGACTGCTGACCGCGCCGCGCTCAGATCGGAAACGGCCGTCATTTGATCGCGGCCATCCGGAAATCGGACGATGCGACCGTGCCCTTTGTTTATAATGGCGGGCCAGGACCGGTGGTTGAAGCTGAGGACTGTTCTCTGATTCATTCCACGCAAGCCCTTTGTCTGCCAGATAGCTTCTGGGTGCCTTTGTTCCATAGCCTCCATCTACCTCATCGCCGAGGTTCGAGAACCAAAGAGTCTTTGTTTGCCTCGGAGTCTGGAACGCGCTTCTCCTAACGGTCAACGGAACCTTAATTTGCAACCCATTCGGTTCTTTGACACGATAGCCCCAATGAAGTTTATTGTTTTGGTGACTCAGTCTGACGGTCCGGAGAGCTCTCATCTTGGCCGGCTATAAGAAGAATGTTGCGAAACCTCTCTTTCACCACGTACCAATTCCTCCATACATCCGAGTGTCAGCGAATTGAACAAACCAGCACTCATCTACCACACAACCTGCACTCACTTCAGCCACTATGCAGACCACTAAAGCTCAAGAGGACAGAGAAGCAGACATGGAGCTGGTATGTCAAGCTCTTTCCCTCATATACACGAAATCCTACTCACCTTCTCCAATTCATAGCTCCAAGGCCTAGAAGAAGCTCTGTATTGCACAACATGCCAAGTCGCCGTCACACAAGCCAGCATGGCAGACGATATCCACAAAGGCGCATACATCACCTCCCTTTACCCGCCCTTTTTCCTAAACAACAACACTCGCGACGATAACATCTCCCCCCTCAACACCTCAACCCCCACCGGAGACCCCTCCTTCTGGAAACACATCACCCCCACCCAGCGCGAGCGCTACTACCACCTCGTCGAGACAGCCCTCAACCACACCCTCGACAAAACCAAAGACATCGACCCGGAAGTCGCCATCCTCTTCGCCCACTACCAAATCGACTTCCATATCCGCCAGCACTACCTCTCCCACCGTGGCGTCCTCTCCTTCTGCCGCAACGCAGACGACATGCAGCAACTCCGCCACTGGCAGTGGAAAACCCACGACATCGACTCCATGAAACCAATCAACCCGGATCACGTCTGGCCCCACGGGTGCAAGCACACCGCCTGGCCGGACGACAAGAACCTCGAAATGATGCACCAAACGCTCATGTGGAAGCGGGCCTGGCCCGCGCGCCGAAAGCGTGTGGCTGAAGTCCGGGCCCGGTGGGCGATTATCATGGAGGAGAGGCGGAAACAACGGGCGCTGCTGTTGTTGAAGCAAAGTGCTACTATTACGGTCCGGCTTTATTGTCGCGGTGAGCTGATGGATGTTAGGGAGCTGAAGAGGATTACGCATTCTGAGCCGACACTCAGACCCGGGAGGGTTTTGCAGAGTTCTGGATTTTGAGGGGTTCATTTGATGGCGTTGGGTGTGTGTTGATGAGTGGTTTGGATTGTTTTACATTATGATATCCCATTTGTTTTTTTGTGTTGCATGCAATCGGGTTGGGAATGGGTCAAGGCCGGCGTTCTTCGTGACTATGGATGGCATGTGAATCTGGCATATTGCTTCCCCGTGGGGAGATAGTTTTCACTCTGACATGCATACTGAGCTCATTCGGAATGAAACAATGAAAGCATCTCTCCCGCCAATTCGGTCTAGTACGTGGCTTCTAAGAGGTCGATGTTGTACCCCAGAGTTTTGTCCAACCTGGATTGAGAAGTCTTCCCCGCTTCGTTAGAGGGTGGGTGACTGCTGAACCTTGGCAGACATGAGAATTGAAAAGTTACAATCGATCCTTGAAATAACCATTAAATCTGAGGCGTTTTGCTTGGTATCTTGAACAACTTAGCTATTATCACGCTCGCCAAAAGAATGGTGGCCATGAGACATGGTATTTCCGTCTTTCTGGGAGCTCATTCAAGCCACTGAAACTCGACGTCGGACCAGAGTGCCCTCCCCGGCTCTCCACTGGGAGCGAGCAAACTTGGTTCGAAAACCCCGGTGAAACATCCGGAGCTCACTCATGACTCTTTTAATCCAATTTGTGAAACCATCATATCGGTACCACTCCCTCGTAGTGTCTGTCTATCCGCCTGGCTTGACGTTTGCCCAATGTTGCCCACTTGTATATTGAAGTCATATTGCACAACGAACATGCTTCTTGTAATACACTAGCCAGGTATAAAGTCCCCCACAAATCATCTAAGGAAGGCAAAGATAATCGCAACGAGCCATTCTTGCCAATCTTCATGATACCACACCGGCAGCAGTTTCAGCACCACCAACCCAACTGATCAACTACACAATGCGTCCGTTGGCAGTCATTGCCTTCATCTTCGCCGCGCTGGCTCTCGCCTCCCCGGTAGACGAGCAAAATGAACTCAATCAACCAATCGTTCCAACTGACCCAGTCCTCTTTCCAGACGAAGATCGTTGCAGACGAGGGTATGATCAATGCGTAGCTGTGAGAAACTCACTATACTTCCGCCATATACACTCAAGAAGCCAACTGACCGACTACTCTAGAGATGCTGGCGACACAATCTTGGCCGAGAATGTCGATACGTGAGTAAACCTACGTTTGTGTTTGATTGATTTAAATCAGAATGTCCATCTTTACTGACCTCGGAATATAGCGCTGCTGGATTGATTACTGTCAGCAGTGAAATAGTTTCCGAATCTGGCCCATGCTCCGCAGCTTTCAACAACCTGCTGGGCAACCTCGGGCTGGATGGGGAAAGTACGACAGGAAAAGTCTGGACCTTCTTGGAGCTGTCGTTGATTGTTAAATAATACTGTGTGATTGTCGATGACTAGAATGACCACCTCCGTTGAACAAGTGCTGGGTATTTTTGGAGCTTGTATGAATATTTGATCTTTGCTGGGAGTATGAAAACGCACGTCTGATTCATTCCAAATCAACGCCATCTTATTCCATGTTTTGCTTTAAAGAACTATCATCTAGTAGATGCCAATGACGTTCCCGGAGTCAGGTGGTGGTGATAGCGTTGTAAAGTCACCTGCTCAGACCTGTCGCATCGTCCGCCTTGACAGGGGGAACCACTTCGATGCATGACCTGTGGAAAACACATGCTGCGAGAATTCCACCCTGTCACCTACAAGATTTGCGAACAATCAGCGGGCGACTGCAGATTTCACATTCAAGACTTCTGCCGTTCAACACAATTCCTGGGTGGATGTTCCGAGATCGTCACCTCTGATTACTCGATCAAGGCACCCGTCCAAGTTTTGCTTGCCAAATGACCACAGCGACACCCCACCTCACCCCTCAAATGCTGGCGCAGGCACGCTTGTGAAAATCCGGGACAATGATGGACGGGGTCACTTTCTGGTACAGGTGCAGGAAAATTGGCTGCGGGATGGGGCTTAATGAAGTCGAGATATCCAGGAAAGCGCGCGCATGGACTAAGAAGTAACTGTCCCAACGCCCTAGCACCGATCTCCCGCGCCCGTGGCGGTTGTGGCTGGCAATCACTTTTTACTCTTGGCTAACAATCCGGTGCTCGCATGGAATTACTTTGGACCCTGGTTCTTCGCTCAAGAATATCGGTCGCTGACCGATCCTCAAGTTACAAGCCCCTCGAACCGTTCACCTCCAAGCTCCATCTTCCATGGACAGCCGCATGGTGACCGGAGGTCGGTCGACCGTGGACGGCAATCTCCGTTTTTTGAGGCGCTCCCGGCCAATGAGCGCTTGAAACCTGTCCGTTGACTAATCGTGGTTGGCCGCAATTTCGTCACAGGTCCACCGATTGCTACTGGGCAGAACTTGGCTTCTTTTCCAAGGACCGCTTTGTTGATCTGAAGATCGCTGACGTGGGGGTGATGGTCGAAAAGGGTGACTGACGAAGAAGACTTCTGCATGTCCAGAAGGAGGGGAAGGATGATCGAAACGCGACCACTCGAAAAGTGCAGGTGAGACGAGTCCCGAGGCCCCCAATTATTTGGAGCGACTATCGTCGCAGCTAAACTCTCCACGGGCCAGAGAGGTCTCAGGAGTCAGGGTGGAGTGTTGAGAACTCATACATCTTGATAGCCGTTGAAGAGCCAGCTGCACACTGTCTCTCTTGTCCGCCTCCTCTTGTCATGGTCAAGCAACATCATTATTATTAGGAGGCCCGGGAAGCCGTCTGACATGACGTAAGGGGACCCGGACTGTGGTTAGGGTTCTGGTCCCGAGCCACCGGCCCGTAATAAGAGGCCAATTTTTTGGAGGGCTTGATCCTTTGACCGACCTGCCGAAAGGGCTGTAAAACTGCCGGAGAAACTGTAGTTTACCAGAGATTCTCGCGAGAAACGAAGATACTTATACTCAATCCATGTAAGAGCAGAGATGGGCAATGCCATCCATTCTGTAGATCGAACCATGACGTCCATTGCCCAACTGAAAAATCTCCTCCCCCCCCTCAAAACGAGGGGAACTCACATCCACTCTTCGACCCACCATCCAGATGGGAGACCAAAGTGGGTAGTAACCACCCTTGGGTGGATTGCGGTGGACTCACTGGGTGGACGGATAGTCTGGGAGATTTAATAACGTCGCCAGCGCCTTTCCTGTTTCCGCCCGTGCTTTCTTGTCCCTTTTCGACTTCTCTCGACCTTCCACTCCTCAACCAACCATCCCCCTCTCATCTCGCCCATCCCACCCACGATAACCTCAGCGATCGTCCACGAATTCCCGCGATATCCCTCCACCTGATAACGCCTACCCAACATGGCAAAGACTCAGGTTCTGTTGGTCGGCGCAGCGGGTGAAACCGGAGGTTCCATTGCCAACGGTCTCATTGAAGATGGCTCCTTTGTACGCATACCACTCTTGATGCCTTTCTCTGCAATCTACGAGTTACTGACCATCGATGGTTTCTGTCACAGGACGTCCACGCCCTCGTCCGCCCCATTTCTGTAAACAAGCCCGCCATTCTGAAGCTCCAAGAACGAGGAATTCAAATTCGCAAGGGCGACCTGAAAGCGCCGGAGGAGCAGCTCATCGAAGTCCTGGCCGACATCGATGTCGTCATCAGTTGTGTCGGCCCGGCGGAGCAGCAAGACCAGATTCCTCTCGCCAAGGCTGCAAAGAAGTGCGGCGTCAAGCGATTCATTCCCTGTGGTTTCATCACTGTCGCTCCGCCCGGTGGTGTGATGTGGCTACGTGACGAGGTATGGATTTCGCCAGGTGTAGTGAGATATTGCTTTCCTGGGCTCTAACTAACCACTTCCTTTTGTCGCCTCAGAAAGAGATTGTCTACAACCAGATCCGCCAGCTCTGGCTCCCTTACACCATCGTTGATGTCGGCTGGTGGTACCAGCTTTCCTACCCCCGCCTCCTCTCCGGCCGCGTCGACTATGCAATGACCTCCGGTAACGATGAGATCATCGGCGATGGAAACATGCCCACGGCACTCACCGACCTGCGCGACATCGGTCGCTACATGGCTCTGATCATCAATGACCCGCGTACCCTGAACAAGAAAATTCTCGCCTACAACCTGGTCTCCACACAAAACCAGATCTACGACCTGATGGAGGAGATCAGTGAGGAGAAGATCGACCGGAACTATGTACGTTGTACACCACCATATCCAACCCTCCGCCTCCGGATTGTGAAGTTGACTTACCGATTCCTTTTCTTTTGGGCACAGGTTTCCGAAGAGACTATTTGCAGTCGAGTCCTCGCGGCCCGGCAAGCCAGTGAAACCTATCCGTTCGATCCGATCAAGTTCATCCCGCGTTATCTTGCCGAGTACCAATACTCATGGGGCATACGCGGCGACAACAACCCCGAGTACGCCAGGTATCTCGGCTACCATTTGACCCCCGAGCTGTACCCTGATTTCAAGCCCACCGATTTCCGCGAGTACCTTGAGTCCGTGGTGCGCGGCAGCGCCAAGGGTGTCTACCAGGACCGAATCATTTCGCGCAAGCATCAACGCCACTTCCCCCGCACCGAGTCCAGTGACTCGCTCTACACTCGGATCTTCCCTCGGACAGAGTCGAGCGATTCGCTGATGTCGCGGTAAATTGACAATGCCGCGTGTTTCAGCACTCCGGGATCCGGTTCGGATTGATCCAGGCGACGACCAACCGCTCCGGCTACCCTTCCTGCAGAGAATAACCTTTTTCTCACAATTTCTGCAAGAAGCTATCTTTTCTTGATATACCTCCCCTCTATCTTCCACCTTCTCAAAAGGGTTGAAACAGAATGGGATGGGGGGCTGGCTCCCTGCTGGTTTTCATTTTGGGCGTTTGTGATCATACGGTTTCCACGAAATCAACGGTGAATTCAATCATAGACATTGGCCACGGAATATCATTCCCTGAAGGATGATGTGCTTTGCGTGGCTCTGATAGAGATGCTGGCATTCAACCGGACTTGGGTTTTTTTTTTGTGCTTTGGGCTGCACTGTTTCATACGCACTTTTGAGTTTTGATCCGGCTCTACGGAGCGGATTTTCGCTGCATATAGAGGAAAGAAGAAATACCGATTCATGACTGTTCCCCACTCTCACGTTGATGCTCCTGAACTCGCACCTTCCACGTATTCGCTCTTTCCGTTAGTCTGCTACTTTCTGCCGTCACGGGTTTGGTCGATTAACAATTCCAGGATGACCATTGCTTGACTTCTATGTGACCTTGTTCTCCAGCATTCTTTGCAAATGGAAGACCCTCAACACCCTCGACGTCGGGCACGTTCCTCCAATGGCTCCCAAGCGCAGGTTACCGGTCTTGGCCTGACAACACCGCCGGACAATCCACCAGAGGAGCCGAAGGAGGTTGCAACTGGGTTCACAGAGATCTATGGAGCCCTCTCGCCACGAAAGGCAGCAGTCATCAGTTCGTTCGAAGTCCATTCGTCCCACAGAATGGGCCTGCTGACCTGATCGGCAGGTATTGGCACAGCCATTGGCACAGGATTGATGGTCGGCAGTGGGAGAACCCTGGCCAAGTGTGTTCGAACCCGGTGTTTTCTCTATTGCACATGCTGACTCGTGATTCAGGGCCGGAGTGAGTGACGTCTCCCTCGAAGAATGATGCGGATATTGACTCAGGGGATAGCCTGCTGGAATCATGATATCGTATACGCTGGTCGGCTTCACTGTGTTTCTCGTCTTGTCTGCACTGGGAGAAGTTGCTGCATGGCTGCCAAAACCATCCACAGTGGCTGACCAGGCTTTTCGCTTCTGTGATCCGGCGCTGGGATTCACATTGGGATGGATGTGAGTGCATCCCGTAGACGCAAGGGTGCATAGTGTCCTGACAACTTATCAATTCAGATATTGGCTCAAATACGCGACCATCACCCCTAACCAATTGACGGCTGCCTCCCTTGTCATGAGGCTATGGCTGGGGGCCGATCAAGTCAACCCCGGAGTATGGATCACTATATTCCTGATCATCATCACCGCTCTCAACTATATTCGCCATGGTCTACCAAGTCAGATTGAATTCTACGTCTCAGCGGTCAAACTTTTTGTTATGGGCGGCCTTGTGATCTTGTCTCTTGTGCTTGTACTGGGAGGCGGACCAGGTGACCACACACAAGGGTTCCGATATTGGGTACATCCAGGTGCCTTTTTTCATCCCAAAAATGGTCAAACGTTGGAAGTCTTTTTTTCTACATGCGGAGCCATGTCTTCCGCTACCTTTGCATATATCGGCAGTGAAAGAACTGGTATCCTGGCTCGGTCGCCGAATGTACCCAAGGTCATGAATCGAGCAATCAAGCACACATTCTACCGGATCTTGGTCTTTCACCTTCTCGGCATTACCTTGCTCGGCATGATCCTCCCATACGACGCGGTCAAGTTGTTCATTTATAAGGAGACCCGGGGGAAACTGACTGCTTCTCCTTTTGTGGCGGCCTTAACTCACGCTGGAATCGCCGTTTTGCCTCACGTGTTGAATGCATGCATATTGATCTTCATTCTTTCTATTGCGACCTATGACCTGTACCTGGCGACGAAAGCACTCTCTGACTTGGCCTTGCGGCACCGAGCCCCCGTCTTTTTGTCGCAGGTGAATCGCAACAAGGTCCCCGTCTACGCCCTGGCCGTATCCACATCCATGGCCACCTTGTCCTACCTGAATGTTTCATCAGACTCCAGCGCCGTGTTTGGCTATCTGCTGGACCTGGTTACCATGCTCGGTCTTTTGACCTGGATCTCGATTCTCATCACACACGTCTGCTTCGTCCGAGCACGCAAAGCCCAGGGTATCACGGACGATATGCTGGTGTTCCGGGCACGCTTCGGTCTTCCAGGCACCTGGGTAGCCCTGGTGCTTTGTGTGTTCATTTCAGCGACGATGATCTTCAATGCTCTTTCCATCAAGAACTCGAAGATTGTATTCAGTGCTCGCAAATTCTTCGCCGCGTATATCGGGGTTCCCATCTACATCTTTCTGTACCTTGGACACAAGCTGATCCTGAAAAGCAAGCATATCAACCCTAAGGATGCGGACTTTTGGTCCGACAAACAATCAGACACGGGCTCGAGGACGGTGGTTGATATTGAGATGTAAGCAGTTTATCGGTGGAACAGGAGTGGACAAGGCGCGTAAGGTGTTTGACTTGTCACTTCGTGCATTTTTTTTTCCCGCATTGGTTTGATGGAAACGTCCACTGCCGCTCATAGTGCGGTCAATGTCAATGGCTAATTGCTAGCCCTCTTCAACAAACTTTACACTTCCAGTCCATATCTCACTTACTCCCGTTTCATCTCCGCTCTTGAATGTCCTCATAGTCTGTTCAGTCTGATTGTCGTTTGTTTGCGCCCCTCCGCTGCTGCCCGCATCTCCAGGAAATGGATGAGGTTGCGAATTGTAAGCTCCACCCTCGAATTGGTGTTGGTAACGGCTAAGCCTAATTGGGTTGGCCTCTAATAATGGTGGGTCCACTTTTATTACCTTCAAAGTATACAGCCCTACTTGTAAGTTGTAGGAACCTTTCAATCCTCCTATATTCAGTTGTTCACTGCTATCGAACTACGGTGGGTTTCCCCCTGAACCTGAACCACCGAACTTTATCAAATTTCTATCAGCTATCTATTAGTGAACTAACAGACCACTAGATTTAGCAATTCTAAGATAGTTTTAACTGTTTTCGGAACAGGCGAGTGTGTAAATGTTAATGGTGATCCTGGTAGTGGAGAGTGGCTAGGGGCTCTGCTAGATATCTCGCTCTCCTCTTTTCCAGGTGTGGGCATGGCTCTGAAGCGCATCTTCGATACCGAAACTCCGGCGGTGAGAACGTTTTACATCTTGCATCTAGACCTTGGGTCTCACAGATCTCAGATGATAACCTAATTGGTGCAGAGGAGGCGATTGAAATTTGGGCTAAAGACGGAGCAGGAAGTTGGGTAGACTTTGATTGCACCAGGCCTTCTTCCCAGAAATAGGTCCGATTATAACCTCATCGCCTCTGACCGCGGTCATTGCCCGTCTCTTCTTGAGTCCACTCGGGATTGTGAAGCCTTCAAGGCCGCAGAAGCAGCATCGCTGAGGGCAGAGAAGGCCTGGATGGAAACACGCCCGACATGAGGTATTCCTGGGACCTAAGCTATTTATCATCTATGTATATAAAACTGCTTTGTACCGAATACTTAGTCGCAGGTTATTTTTAACAGCTCTAATACACTCCCGCATCAGCGGGCGGCTAAGCAATCCGTTCCAAAGGACCGACAAGCCATGCTATCAATTTTGTTCCTTTGTCCAGCCTTGCACGCCTGCGCGCGGGGAAATTGACAGCCTGACAGTCGCTCTCGTTTTTGCTTTTTCGTGGCCCCGGGTTATTCCCGTTGCTTCCAAGTCCGACTCGAGCGGCCCTTAAATTGGGCTTGCGCCGGGCCACGATCCCAAACGGAGGTTTGTTTACACCCCGCGCTGGATTTCTTTGTGACTTGAGGTGAGGCTGATCAGGCTGCGCAGACGGAGTTGCCATTTAACTCGAATGTTGCTCTCTTTTTAACTTGATTCCATCCTCGAGTCTAATGTTGCGTCGAGCCAGGCTGGGCTTACGGTTCCCCTGGTCAGCATTCTGCGTAGCCAACCGAGATGGTGCCCACCACCCCAGAGCATCCCCGCCAGAATGTCGGCTCCTTCATCGACAACTTGAATCGTCTGTATGGGCTGGAAATCCCCAACCCGGGGCTTGCTTCTCCTTCAACACGCGAGGATCAAACTTCACCGCGCTGGCGGGTCTACAAGGGAATCAAATGCCTCTACTACCAGCGCAGGATGGGCCTCGATCGCTTGATCCACGGATTCGGCGAATGGGTAGACGGGCAGGATTTGCCCCGTGCAGCGCCTGTGCACGTAACCCGGAACAGGCGCAGACACAGTCAAGAGCCGATAATTTTGAGCGATCAGGAGAGAGATAAGCGACTGGAGTACTTGCAGAAGCTGGTTGACGATGAGATGTGGGAGGCCAATGGCGGGACAAGAGCCCACCGCGTCTCGAATAGTTCCACGGATCGGTCCGCGAAGTCGGGGTCGCCTCAGAAGCGGAAATTGTCTGAGGCGGGGGAAGACGAGGATGATGATTTCCATACGGCGCCTAACTCGCCCATGAAAGCTGCCAGGCCGGTCCAGTCGCCTGGAATTGACTTGACGAAACTCGACTTGGCGGTTCAGGATGGGGTGGATGATTCGGATTTTTCTGGATTTGCTGCTTCGAATGGCAGATTCGAGAGGATGAGACCACCGAGCTTTGTGGAGAGGTTGACTGCTTCCCAGACTGCTCCTCGTAGGGACCCTATCAGACGGCACGATGCTGTGCCATCGGCCAGGGAGGAACTTGCCACAAGCTTTACGACGACGACGTCAGTGTCGTCGGTTTTCACGTCTCGTATGAATCAATCTTTTGACACAGATATCACTGATCCCCTGGCGACCCAGTCAAGCTACACCGATTCAGTTGTAAACTGGATGGAGCGAGCCGTGGATGCAGAAATGGACGATCAAACTACGACGGACGTGGAAGACGCCGACGAGAAGAGCGCGATACGTGATAAGCTAGTCGACGGCCTTCTTCGTCACGGCCCATTCTCATACACGCACACACTCAGCAAGAAGATCCCCTTGCGTTTCCGCTATGAATTGGAGCGTGTTGGACGAGCATGGAACGTCCCTCTTCAAAACATGCTTAAGGGGGATAAAGCTCCATTTGCAAGTCAAGATTCTTTCTGGGACTGGATTACGAACAGTCACACTCAGCGCTGTGCACGTCCAGTCCCGGAGCGATCCCCGGCCAAGGCTTGGGATGCCGCTGTGGACGAGTTCAAGACAGAGAGGGCTTCCGAGGTGGTCATCATGTCGGGCAACCTCGAATGGTGCACTGAGTCTGAGCCTGGGATTCTCAAACTGAACCTTGCGCCCCTGAAAACGGACAAGACGTGCCGATTCCATCGAAGGTTCGGCTCGGATAGGTTCATGACGCTCACTATACCGGCTCCGGCTCGACCGCCAAAGTACCTCCAATTCCTCGACAATCCAACCGTGCTTAGAGAGAGCATTGCCTTTTGGTTAACGCGCCACGATCATAAATGCCTGGGTCGGACGTGGCGGCCGTTCTTTGTGGAGCAAGGCAAATGCAAGGGCAAAGAGAGGAAGAATCCGCACTTTCGCATCGACTTTTTTGCCGTCGACGGTATCGACTTTATTCGCAAACCATTTGGAAAAATTTTTATCGCCCCTCCGCGTCAGAAGACTGATGCGCATACTCCAATGACTGTGGAGAATCTGCTTGAGTGGCATATGCCTTCCAAGAAGAATAGTGGCCAGAGCAACTGTAAATTGTTCCAGCGTATCTCCTTGGGCTTGTCCAAGACGTTTGCCTCTGTGACTCTACGACCCTCCCAGGTTCTCCGCCTGAGAGACAACCCTACGCGAAAGCTTCAAATGAATGACGGCTGTGCTCTGATGTCCAGAGGCTTGGCGAATGCCATCTGTGATAAGCTTGGTATCACCGGCGCCACTCCGAGCGCCTTCCAAGGTCGCATTGCTGGGGCCAAGGGGCTTTGGATGGTGGACAAACACCAGTCTTCCTTCCGCAGCTTTAGGGAGGGCGATGGCAACGATATCTGGATCCAGATCTCCGATACCCAATTGAAGATCCACCCCCATCCCACGGATTGGTTTGGCCTCTGCGATCCTGAGCAATTGACCTTTGAAGTGGTCAAGTGGTCCAAACCATTGAACCCCGTTGATCTCAATATCCAGCTTCTGACTATTCTCGCCCATGGCAGCGATTGTCGCTCCTACATTGCCGAGCTGACGCGAAAAAGTATTCGAGACCCGTTCGAGAAAGTTGCGGACGTGCTCGATCGCAACAGCAATGTTGCTTGCCGTGCTTTGATGCAAGAGCTCAGACCCTCTGGTGAAAACCCGGCCAACAAGGCCCGCCAGCTGGATCAGTGGGTGGCTAATGATGCTGAATTTATTATGCACTTGTGCGAGGCTGGATTCGCTCCACAAACGTTCTATCCTCTTCGCAAACGTATTCGGTATTTTCTGAGTGGCCTTCTCGACCGGTATACGGAAGACGTTCATATTCAAGTCCCACTGTCAACATATGCGTTCTGCATCGCGGATCCGTACGGGGTTCTCGAGCCGGGCGAAATTCATTTTGGATTTTCCAAGAATTGGAAAGACCCGGATGGTCAGTTTGAAGATAATTTGTTGGAGGGCATGGACGTTCTCGTCGGCCGACTTCCCGCTCACGTCCCCTCTGATATCCAGCGGCGCCGAGCGGTTTGGAAGAGCGAGCTCCGCCATTTTAAAGATGTAATTGTTTTTTCGACGAAGGGGGACCACCCTCTCGCTGACATGCTGTCTGGAGGTGACTACGATGGTGATACGCCCTGGGTCTGCTGGGATCCGAAGATTGTGCAAGGATTTCGGAATTCTGATATGCCCACGCAAACGTTCCCGTTTGAACACTTTGGTCTGACTAAGTACTCGGTTCCTATGTCTGAGGTGCATTCTACCGAGGAATTTTTGCAAGGGGCCTTTGAGTTTAATCTGACAGTGTCCAACCTCGGACGGTGTACCGTTGAGCACGAACGAATCGCTTATCATCAATCCCTGGATTGTCCCGAGGCGAAAGAGCTCGCCTGTCTTCTCGGTCATCTAGTCGACGGTCGGAAAGGCGGCGTCCATCTATCAGAGCAGGCCTGGCAAGCCTTTCGCAAGAAAATCAGCCCACGCGGTCGACCACCCCCGGCATACCGCGATTCCGACGAAAAGCCCAAGAAAGACAACATCATCGACCACCTCAAGTTCGAAGTCGTCCGCACAGAGCGGTACAAAATCTTCAAAGAACTCGGATCCCGCTTCCCAGAAAGCGAATTATGCGACTTGATCGACGACGACCTAACTCGCCCGTGGCACGAAGCCTCAGAAGCCGCCCGAATCGACCGCGAGACCGGCGGCGATCTCAGCCTCGTGCTCGACCAAGTCGTCCTCTCCATCGAACGACTCCACAAGGACTGGGTCGCCATGAAATCCAACGAGATGTCCTACACCCTACGCATTCGACAAACGGCTGATAATGCGCGCGCGCTCTCCCCGCCAGAAGTCGGCTCCCACCCGCTCGCGCATACATGGCGGCACAGCTGCTACGAATGGCGCTGTCTGCTTGCTTCGTGTGCGTATCGCAGACACAGAAACTCGTTTTTCCCGTTCCATGCTTTTGGCGATGCGCTGTGTCAGTTGAAGGCTTCGCCGTATTCATTCCAGATGATGAGTTCCTGGTTGTTTTCTATTTCATTATAAAGTTTATGAACAAATGTCTTTGGATTG
>JAXQJV010000481.1:0-19019 GCA_037042255.1 Penicillium sp. PG106-07D
CAGTTGATAGATTTAACAATGCTAAAAAGGCAGAAGTTAGAGATAGAGTTAAACATAGTTAATTTTTAAATGGGGTGTGATCCCTCGGACCCCCACAGGCTGCGTTTCTGCCCCGCAAACTCACCGATTGCCGAATGCCGGAGAGGGAACAATTGTACAAGGCTTTGCATCCCACAGGGATCCTTACTTTCATGTCATACTCCTGGAACTGATTATTGTCATGGGTTTTCTACTATTCAAGTCTGCAACCAGTTCTACCAAGTAATCTCGCCAGTCCATTCCATGTCCTTGAACAGCCAATCACCCATGCCCTGGTATTGATGATGAAAGAATTCATCGGCCATGCCTTGCGTCATATCGTCTATTGCAAACCCTAGATGAGGGTCCAAAATAGTAGTCAGTGGCCGATATTCCTCTGTAGAAGGCACTTCCAACGAGTGGGGTTCCTGAAAATCCTCGAGCGGAACGTCTGTGGTTTCTGCTATCGGCGAAGTACCCGATTGATTTTGTGATTCAGCGAGGGATTCGGTGGCCATAAAATACTCCCAGGCCCAGGAAAGATCTGGTCCAAAATGTTCGAAGAATGTTCGGTGCTCTCGTGGCAGCGTCGGCAGAGGGTTTGCTTCCGATCTTGTCGTGCGTTGCTGCTTATCGGCAATGCTTCTCAGGGCCCTAAGACTCCCTTTGGCGGATGACCAACGTTTGGCAAGAACTTCGAGGGACAAATAGATCGTTTCCAGACTAGCGACTGCTTTCCCCCATAATTCGGGAATCTTGTGGCACGATAGTAACCCAATGCCGGCCGCCAACAAATGGAAAGTGAAGATTGGTCCCAAGAACTGAACCTCATCTCGTGCTAGAAAGTCCTCGAAGATTCCAGCCACAAAGGACGATGCGAGTACCACTGCTGGAGACGGTGAATCCCCGGGGGCGGGACGACATATTATTGCGAGACAGATGAAGTAGGGGATGTGAAGCTGGCGCGCTTCGAGATGATACGTGGCCAGTGTGTCATGTTTATAAAGTCGCAAAGATATCGGGAGATCTCGCGTCCATCGGAAAAGACGATTCTCAATACTCTGTCGCATGTGCCGTGTGAAAGACTTGCGCCGATAACACTGTGTAAGATGACCAAGAATAGAGCTGATCTCAACGTAGGCGATGAATAGATCACCATTCGAGCTGGAGTCACCAAAGTCTTCCAGGCATGGGGGTGCTAGCTCACAGTCGTCTATATTGACTGCGAGTGGACGCCCTTGTCCCGCTGAAATCAAGCAGTCCCTGGCCTAGCAGGTATTAGATCATCTCCAGATAGCGGGTAAGACCGAATTAGCTAGCATAGCAAACTTACAAATAGAGTCCACCAAAGCCTTCGCCTGAGACCAGCTTCTCTCTTGTTTGTGGGTTCCTTATGTAGACCAATCTGGTGAGCGAGTCCCACGCCCACGTATCGCCAGAAACCGCTGGTGTTCGTAGAGACATGTTCGGGGCCTTCCGGATTATACCAATGTAGGATACAGACAGCTGCAACGACAGTGACCGGGTTCTTTTCATATCCAGACCAAAAGAGGGCCTTCGCCCGGCGATAGAATGTGTGAGTTGATGCATACGCAGTGACGGCGGGAGCAGAAGTGACCCGACTCGCTGCGACAAAGATCGCTTGCAAAAGGAGAATCGAAGGCTTCTGTGAGCCACTTTCTTCAAGCCAGCTACGCTCAACAATAGGCATCCAAGGTGAGCAGCGTTCCATAAAGGTATTGATCAATCCATCGCGGATTGCACGTGGTGGGAGCTCAAATGCGCCTTGAAGTTGAAGCAGTTGTATATCATCATCCGAGGGATCATCGGCCTGTCCCATGGGGTATGACCTGGCGTGATCTTCGTTGATAACCACGGTATCTTCAAAGTATCTTGACCGTGCCATAAAACTCAAGCTAGAGGCTGAGGAATACGGGTTGGACGTGGGAGGCGAGTCGGTGGAACTTGACCTCTCCTCGGTACTCGGAACATTTTGTGGACTGTGTCCGTCCTCGTACTGTTCGATAGAAGCTTCACCAGGACTGAATGAGGTAGCCAGGCGCCTAGAATCAGAAATGGCCCGAGTCCAGCGACGCCGCTGTTGCCTTTCGTCAACGACTTCAGAGCCCAGTTCTCCATCGCTGGTTCGCTGGCGTTTCCGCTTGCGCTCTCGCTGGCTGTTGATGGGTTATTTGCTTGTGCATACACACAACCTGAATGGATTTTGGCCTTACCAGCAGGGCCACTGGTGGCGCAAGCAGTTTAAACAAGATTTGGTGGAGTCTTGAAAGATACATCGGACCTTGGACAGTTAGCCCCTGGCCTCTGTCGTCTGGGGTACCTCTGATCTGACCTTCTTTTTGTTGCACGCGATACACGCCTTAGGTGCGCGCAATGGGGGTGGACTAAAGTCTCTCATCGCCATAAGTATCGCAGGTCTGACCGGTTCGTAGGACTTGCACCTTCATATTGGCATCGAACGGGCTACGAAGCGGGGGTCTGTTTCCCGCATTTGCCGATCCGAGGCAACACAGCCGAATTCCGAATTGTGGGGTATCTATTGAGGTATCTTCCTACTATGTACAGCATCATGCCCAGCCAGCTAAGGTCCAGCTAGATCGATCGCCGGCTCTCAAGCCCGATCGTCGATCAGGAACAGGGGGTTCAGTATCGCGAGATGCACCGGCAAGGCCGTGCTGCAGGAACTTTTCTCGCTCAATCTCAACTGTTCCACGTAACTTCAAGCTAGTCACTAGACTGGCGCCAGCCCAAGCGCCGAGAGATTCAACTTCTCGCAGGATTCCCTGAACTGGGACGGGCGTGTCTTTGTTCTGTCGATGCAACTTTTGTTCCACAAAGTCGATCTCTGGTACTTCTTGAGACGGATCTAATTTCTCACTCTCAGCAGGAGGCTTTCCATTCTCGCTGGATGGGGTCTTTCGCTCCTCTCCGTGGGCCCGGGGCGAGATCCAAAGATTCTCCATTCTTTCGCGTTGTCGTTCAATAGCTTTGCCTCGGATTGGACTCCACCCGTGTCGCTCGATCAAAGAAGTCACTTCTTGAAGGATCCTCTGCCGTAAGCCTGGGATTCGAGCTCCGCCTCCAACAAAAACAATGCGGGACATGCACGTCCCGCGCGCGTCAGGCGGTAAAGCCAGGAGTGTATTGTAAACGAGCAGGGGTAACGACTTCTCCTCGTCATCCAGTTCGCTTTCGGCGACGCCCGTGGCAAAGAGAACTGTTTCAACGGGTTCGGCGAAGCGTGAGAACGGCACATCAACAAATTCTTGCCCTGGATTGGTGGGAGAAGGTATCGAGACTGCGCGAGTGAGCTGGTCCTGTTGTTCTTCATTCTTTGCGTTTGGCCTGCACCAAGCGAACCGGGTAAGAACCTCCTCGCAATATGCAAATCCAACAGAGATCTCATCCTTGGCCCCGGCCTCGGTAACCTGAGCAGACACCAGGCAAGAGAGAAGCCGGCCCATTTCCTGCTGCAGGGCCTTCATTGCCCTTGTGCTGCGCTTTGTGGTGATTTCTCTATATTCGTAAAGACCGGTCACCGTTGTTTCTGCCCATCCGAGATCCACCACCAGAGCAGAGCGCAATCCCGCAGCGGTTGCCGACATGGCCGCAGTCGGTAGGAGAGTGATGCTAGGGAACCGCCAGCGGCTAAACAAGGTCGAGAGCAGCGACGAAAGTAGCGGGTGCGGTATGAGAGAGGGAAGGGTCAGGACTAGACGAGACGAGCCAGCATCCGTCAAGAGGTATTGGTTGTATGTGTCGCGAAATAGTCGCTCAATTTTATCCTCCAGCAAGCCCAGATCAACTTTGCGAAGGTCGGGCTGCCATAACTCATAGTCTCGTGCCCAGTCCTCCGCATTGACAGGCTTTGGCAATGGTCCATTGCCCACGGCGCCCTGGATCCAACCTCGATAGTCTCCCACTCTTCTTGATTCCTCAGGACCAAATCCTACCACGCAGACAGGACTGCCATTTCCCTCGAACCCTGCTCGTAGCCACCGTGCACCTATTTCAAAAATGATCGCATCGTCCTCGTTTCGAAAGGTCGAGCCTGGTGATGCCGTACTAGCAAAGGAAGTATTGCCTGAGCGCGTTGGCTGTTGGGGAGTATGAGGAGAGGTCGGTCGGGCTGTCTGTGCATAACGCAGATTCGAAGACGCTGACATTGTGTCTTATCTTTGGCCGCGAGGCCGGATGGAGGTGGGCTTTGCTGCAGTGTTCGCAAGCGTGAATGCTTGTTGGCGAATGCTTGTTGGGGACCCTCAGAGATTCAGATTTCCGCGACACAAAGAACTCAGCGTTAGCGGCGCGCCGACCGGTGCTAAAACGCCATGAAAGTCGCTTCTGATTATCAAACACGATCTTCTTTCAATAAGTGGCAGCAATGACAGCAAACCCTTGACCGGGAGCAAAAATGACTGGCGAATGCGGTTTCGGAGCTGGAAGTACTGGAAGAAGCAACGGATCTTCTTCGGGCCGTCGTTTGTTTACGCGTCACAGTTTTGACTTTCCTTTCGCAACAACCTCATCACTCGCCCTACATGGCCATATCCGTCGCCATTTGAAGACACTGACTCGTCGTCGAGCCTGTGACTGGCCTAATGGGTATCCCGGGGTACGTATTCAATTGCCATTCTCCGCATGATCAGACTTGTCACGGCAACCAACTCACTCGTCTGGCACCGGCCCTCACGCGAGTAGATGCGGGAGCACCTACCAGTGTGAAAAACTGAAACTGATCAAATCCAGGCTCATCAATGCCATAGGGGTAGGAGAGCGGGTCTCTCTGGCCAAAGTGGCCGGATTGCACCTGGAACAAACTGCGAGGCCCATCCGAATCGCTGTTGATATCTCCATTTGGCTTTTCCAGGTCCAGGCATCGCGTGGTGGGAAGAACCCGGAACTGCGGACTCTTTACTTTCGATTGCTGAAGCTTCTGGCTTTGCCAGTCCACCCACTCTTCGTCTACGATGGCCGTCATAAACCCCCGTTCAAGCGAGGCAAAGCCGTATCACGCAACTCCGGCAATCTACCGATCATCCAACACTCCAGGGACCTGATTGAACGGTTTCGGTTTCCATGGCATGAAGCACCGGGGGAGGCAGAAGCCGAGTGCGCGCGGTTGCAGCAGGCTGGTATCGTCGACGCGGTGATAAGCAATGACGTTGACGCCTTGATGTTCGGGTCAACGTTTACAATGATGAATTTCTCGAACGAGAGTGGTACCGGGACCTCCGGAGCAACACACGTTACTTGCTATCGCGTGGGTGATAAGGGAAACGTTCCCCTGAGCAGGGCAGGGATGATCCTCTTCGCCATGCTCAGTGGAGGAGATTACATTCCCTCTGGAGTAAAGGGATGCGGTCCTGGTCTTTCTGCAGAAATTGCGAAGGCTCAGTTTGGGGAGGATCTTCTTGAAATAATCGCTTCGCATGCGCCAACGCTTGATTTGGATCTCCGCGATTGGCGAGAGCGACTGCAATATGAGCTGGCAGTAAATGAAAGTGGCTATTTTGCTACCAAGCATCCATCAATTCAAATACCTGAGGGCTTTCCCGACCGAACGATTCTTGACTACTATGCAGAGCCAAAGGTGTCCACCAAAGAGGAAATGGATGCCCTCAGGAATCGTCTGAAACATGCCTGGGATCGCGAAATCGACCCGCTGGCAATTAGAAGCTTCGCTGCCGACAACTTGGACTGGAAATATCGCTCGGGTGCTCGAAAGGTTATCAAGAATCTTGCCGAGCCGTTGGTTTCATACAGGCTTCGCCGCCAACGACCAGTATCAGCCATCTCTGGCAGCTCACTTGCTCCTGATTGCGATGTACATTGGCTCCAAAAGGTCTACAAAAGTCGTACGAGCTTTGGCACAGATGGCATGATTGAACTTCAAATAGATATGCTTCCAATTGATGTTGTTGGCCTTGACCTCATGGCTGAAGAACCAAACCCTCCACTCCCGGAGACGGAGCCTTCATCAGGAGCTGCCCAGCCTGGAGGCGAAGACGACGATGCAGAGCCCGGCGCCGATGACCCCCAGCCCCAGCCCCAGCCAGAAACGGCTTCAAAAACCCGAGTGACAAAACGCTATGACATCTATACCGTTCAAAAGATCTGGGTCTTGGAGTCCATCGCTAAACTTGGCGTCCCCGCTATTGTCAAGAAATGGGAAGATGAACAAGCCGAGAAGACCAACAGTGCTTCTGCTCCCAAGAAATCTAGTACTCGACGAACAGCGCCCAAGAAAAAGGGGATCATTGATCCGGGGATGAAGCGCGGGAGCATCTTGAAATACGGAACTCTCACTAAGGAGAGGTCCGAGCTGTCTGCTTCCCAAAAGTCCTATTTGCTGGAAAACACGTCGACAACACAGCAACCTGCTGTGCCACAGACTTTACCTTCTTCTCAAGTCTCAGATGTCTCAGATGATTTTTTCATGCCGAGTATGTACTCCCAGCAACAAACCTCGGATCATATGCGTTATTCCCCACGCGAGGTGGACGAGTTAATCGAGACGTTCTCCTCGCTGACCACAAGATCATCTTCAAGGGTGAAGCGTCCTCCAATGGCCGTTCAGTCGCTCACGCGGTCACAAGATCAGGCTGTGACTGTTTGTGCGATTGAGCACAACAACTTTATCTCATCTGTTTTCGAGTCTGTTAACGTACAGAACTCCTCAATTTTGCCAGCAGAACAGCTAAGGGCTCCGGTCTCGACATCGAGATCCTCAAGATCCGAAGGTGGAGCCCTCAGGAAAGACATCGAGATATCGCCTCGCAAGTCCAAGCAAAACAGTGCCCATACTACCGACAGGCCGGACATGACCGCACAGGCTCCTGATTGTGCCTTTGATCCTGATCAATTGAGGGAATCTATTAGCTCGCTATCGATATCCGAAAAAAGTGACGATGGAATTCCTCACTCTCCAACCCGCTCGTTGCGCCAACCAATGTCCTCGAACACGGAAGATGGCACCTCCCGTCAAACTCGGCAAATGCGGCCGATGAAAGCTTATAAACCATTGGAACGAGCCGTATCGCTGAAGTCTCATGCAAGACTTCAAAATGAGTCTGACACCAAGTCTCAAAAGGAGCTTCATGAGCCTGCGATCCAGTTCAAGACCGATGTCCATCCCAAGAAGTCTTGTAGCACCTTCAAGGCCCATTCAAAGCCCTCCACAGAAGCAAAGTTGGAGACTGTGAAGACGCAAACAGAAGGCCACATCGAAAATATTATGACCTTCAATGGTTTCTGGACGGTTGAGGCACCCTCCGGGACGGAGACAGATTTGGGAAACTTTGATGCGCGCCAGGCCAACGCCAAGAGCCATACGAAATGTGCAGAGAATGCTCGAAAGAAGCGTTTGGCCCGAGTGAGCATTTTGGACATGATGTGATACGTCCTAAATACCATACTATGATTCATGCTCCGATTTTGTTCCCCTTCAAGAGGTTGTCAAGTAGGATAATCAGGGTAATCCATAGCGATAGGAAACTCGCACAGCGTTCGCGATGACTTCATCTCGTCTACTTGGATTTGATTATTCACTTCAGCGATCGCCACCCTACCCACACTCTATACAAATAACTCGAAAACAATAGTCTTCCTTTAGTTGAAGATATTGGGAGGTTGCAAACAACAATATGACAGCAAGAACTGGGGTTTGGCTGTAATCCTCAGACTATTTCCTGCTAGTAAAGTTCCACCGTCTTGGCACTTTTCTCCGTTGTCTTTTCATTTCCGATAGTACTCTTCAACCCAGGTTTTGATCTGTGCCACTTCAGCATCAATGATCTTCTGGACTCCCTCATTCGAAGCACCATTCTTCACAATCAGATCCGAGCAGTGGAAACCACCCGGGATAACATTCAGCGGAGCGGACTCGGTCGACTCAAGGGGTCCTCCAGGTCGGAAAGAGGAGGAAACACCCGACGACTTCCAGGGGTCGTATTGCCTGTACTTTGATTAGCATTGTTCAGGACAAGATATACGGAGCATGCAGATGAGATTCATACCCGTTGGCCCAGATAAGTCGAGTAGTGTCAGTCAGAGTCCAACCCTTGGTCCATGAGTTCACGTCGTCTGCATCCTTGCCCTCCGCACTTCCAAAAGTGAAACCATTCACTTCCGGGAAGTAGAGAGAGCATTGTCGCTGCCAATACTCGGCGTTGACGGAGCGAGACACGAGACTTGGGACACCAGAGGGTGCGCCACTAGAGAAGACAGAACATCAGTAATGAAAGACTGTTTTGGGGGCCAAGGGAGGACATACTCCTGCCAGTAGAACAGAGGCTCATTGCAAAGGAACCATTGCCACTGTCGGTCAACGGTGTTGTTCACAGATACATCCGTGAACATAGGGCTGGACGCATTGTATGTGTTGAAACAGTCCGTAGTCATCTGGTCAGACCAGTATCCGTAGTTGGCGCATGCTGATACCACGATAAGCAATTATACTGAGTTAGGCCAGAAAATTTACTGAAACTCACATCCAGGGAGGTAGACGTTCTTGAACCATTTCGCGTAACCTTGGAGCGCCTTGTGAAGGCCAACTCCGTCTGGCCCGGGAATTGGACTCGTCCCGTTGTCAACGTTCTAGGTGGATATGTTAGTGCCAGCCAGTCACAAAAGAAATTCACACGAATCTTGGTCATACCTCAACGTAGTCACAGAACTTGTAGAAACCTGAGTATCCTGTGTAGAAGGTGTTGGACTGCCAGAGCCACGGTCCGTTTTCCAGAGCGCTAAGAAATAGAAGTCAGCTGCTGTATCAGCCGATAGCGAATAACTAACTATGGGGCAAGTACCTGGCAAAGTCATCAAAGTGTTCAATATCTCCCAGGCCGAACATCTCTTTGAGTTGTTGGAGCTTCTTCTCCGATCCGGATTCGTTGACCCTATCAATGTAGTTCACGACTCTGCTGACATCCCGACTACAGTTTTGGGGCATTCCTTCCTGGACAGGCGTGAAGTATTGCCACTAGAACAAGCGTTAGTATGGGTAGATATTTTGCTTGCTCCTCCCAATCAATGTGAAGGTTACTGACGTAGTCGTAGATAGCCTCAACGGGAGCGCTAGAGGCATGATACGCCCAAAATGTACCAGGCGAGGTAGACTCGGTCCATGCGGCCAGGGCACCACTGTAAGATCCACCACTCAAGACCCATGGCTAGTTTGACATATCGAATCAGCCAAAGACCTTTAACTAGATAGTGCGGAAAACCATACCGCATTCTGAGCATTGCTGCTGCTCTTAGTGTCGAACGGAAGCTCGACATGCTTTGCGAAATATGTGAGGTCCGCAATTGAATTCTCCAGGGTAAGCTGTTGCAAATTCTCGGTCGTCAGCTGCTCATATGGTGATGAGTCTCCCCAGTAGCGGTCTTTGTTAAACAAGTTAGCTTGTTTTCAGTTGCCTCGGCAGTGGAAATGACACCTACGCTCCAGCATGACCACTGCACCCTTGACTTCCTGTGCATAGACGCCGGTGAGGGTTCGATTGGTCAAGTATCCCGTATACTGATCGGCCGCTTCTTCTCCGGGCGTAAACAGCACCACCTGCCAAGTTCTCGGTCAATATGAAGCTACTTATATCACCATGCAGAATGGAAATATTACCGGTGCACCCGCTCCGCTCCACCATTCCGAATTCCACCAGTAACGCTGGGAAAACGTTCCCAGGCTAGGGTTCTTGTGGTCAATTAGCTGTTGAAACGTTGACTGACCATATGTCGCATTTTCAGAAGCTGTTGCAGGGGGAGGGATCGGCTTCGGTGCAATCGCGGCCTGAACGGCCGAAGCCCAAAGGACGGGCAACGCTGCGCGAACTGAGAAATGCATCGCGATTTGATCTCGGTATACTAGAGACCCTCACAATTTCGTCTGAAGCCTTATCTCCATACCGGGGGGCCTAGGCGTCGGCTTTATATGATTCCTTGGTCTGGTCACGAAGCAACCCCACTGAAGCACTACTGCACCAGGCGCTCATGGTGGTATTTTAGATCCACAAAAACTAGGACGCTTGGATAAATTGAGGAATATTCAGTACCGGGCCATCACCGGGCCGGAATTTGTGATAGTGACCTTCTACTTTGGATCTGAAGCTTTAGTATCACGCGATAGTTCTAGTGCCAAGCTAGCTGCATACCATGCGGTCCACCTGGACAACGTTGTGATCTTTGCAATCCGCTGATTCGACTCATGCAGGCTATTAAGGAAATTTGAAACAACTCTATTCATTGAGAACACTATTAGGCCTGCAAATTCTGAGATTCACACCTTCTTCTTTAGTCAGGAAAAGTTGGTGTCGCGCTAGATCTAGTCCATGATACCACCGTCGGGGTCCGAGGCAGCGATTAGCCGAATGCCAACCGACCCCCCGATCGGCGCCCACAGCTTAGTGGTCGCTGATAGGTACCAGCTAATGATATTCAGGCACATTTCCAATAGATAAGATTCATATTTATTCCTAGCGCTGTGGGCTTCACACAATTGCCCCCGCAAAGACGGCCAGCACCGCGTAGACAAACGCAAATTTTGGCAATTTCCAGCAGACAGTAAGTACTATTATTCTAATAACTTGAATCTGTTCCTCTACAAATTAAGTCAGACACAAAAGAAGTTAGACCGCTGAGAGAACGGCTCTCTCTCTCTATCCCGTCCTATTACCTTCCCAGTAGAGTCTGTCAAGGAGTATACCTACCTCCGCAATGGTTCCGACACAAGCATCATATACTTCAGGGCGTACGGAGTACCATCGGGTGGCTTTGAACTAGCGCCAGGAACACGGCAGCCTAATCAATCCTTCACATCAAGGCCAGTACAGCAGCTGGAAAGTCACCGACCAATCATCTTTGCCAACTTCAGCAATGGAGCAAAATCGGAGCTTTCAAGGACGACGGACATGAAAGGTGAGCTCCTTCCTATGAGTATTTGTATGGTACAATAATTCACGTCATTATCTCATGGCTTCAGACGAACATCCAAGCTTCTCCCGATTCATATACATATTCAATCCAACGTTGCGGCATGTCTCCCGCCCCGCGCAGCGCCCAAATCCTTTGCAGAAGTCTCAAGGCATTCGTGACATTTTCACAGCGCCATATATTCCACGAATGTCCATAGGATTCGACCACAACGCTTTTCTGCGCAGGTGTGTGTGCCTCGGCACCGATAACAAATGTCGGCCACAGCATACCTCTGTAGTGCGCATGTGTGGGATCCAAGGATGTAATACTTGAGATAATCGAGTCCAGGGAGCTCGTGGGATATAGCAGGCTATAATCAAATTTTTCGAGGGCAGAGTGCAAGACCTGCGATGCGTACATCTCCACTGCTGCCCGCCAGATTCTGGCAAAATGATATCGCGGCATCACGTCGTCTGCTTTGCTTCCCGCGGTTGCCCATTGGATGGGAGAGAAATTTCGAAGTAGAGAGCATATACGATGTACCAGATCGGGAGTCTGCTCTGGGTTTGATGAGGCGGCATTGATAAGCGACAGTGCGAAAAGGAGTTCTGCTGGGCATCCGGCCCAGGTTTGAGACTCGGAAAGTTTCAAGACGTCGATAATGGGTATCGTAGTGAAGATGGGTTGGTATAGCTGTTTATTCTTGACGAATGTCGGACCGATGATGCCGAAACTGAAAGAAAATTAGCTCGTTGGTGAATATAAACGACTAATGCAACAAACATACATGGCATACGTCGTATCAAAGCCTTCAGAGAAATAGGGGAGGGACACAGCTAGGCCCCTGGGAAAGTTGAAGGTTTGCATGATCTCTTGTAGTCCATGAAGATGATCCTTCCAGCGGTCCTTCCCAGACTCCATGAGCTCAAACCAAATCGACAGTAATATTGAAGCAAAGACTTCATCTGGATTTCTCAACCGGCCTCGTGCACATCGGTCTCTGAGAAAGGCCAGAGTCTTCTGCTTATGATAGAGGGCATCGTAGTATGCTGGCACTTGCAAAAGTTGTTTCGAGAGTTCGGGTATGCTGGCCCCCTTCAACACAGCCATGAAACTCTTATGCGCTGGAGTCAAAGAGGTCGTTAAACGCCGTTGAGCTTGATGCAGGGCTGCAACAGAGACCACCGTATGGCGAAAACCAGATGATGAGGGAATCAGGCGCATCAACTCTTTCACTGAATTGGTTGGCTCGGCCACATCGAGCACGAATTCGTGGCAGCACTCCTGCTCGACTAATATCCTCATCAGCATCTCTCAGGTAACTTGCTACTTATCTCACGTACAGTATGCTATGTAGCCACGAATAGCAGAAGGCAAATCCTGCAGGTCAGGATCGACGAGGAGTCTGCTAATCGAGAAGAAGGTCACTTGGTGCGGCACAGACTTGCCCATCAATTTCCCTCGGCTTGCCACACTATTTGTCCATCTCAGAGGTCGCTCTTTGCCATAACCCAAGCAGTGCTGTTGCGCAGCAGCACATTTGCGGCAAGCGGGGAGTGTCCGGTCGCATTTCCATCGACGGCGGCGACACGTCCAACATGAATCAAGAGCTTGACTCGAGGATCCTCGGTCCATAGCACACAGAGTACACGAGGGAAATCATCTCAATAATAGCAAACTATTTGAGAAGCATGGATTCATGCCGTTGGAAGAAGGCAGCTGGCGATATTCGCGAAGATAGCGCTAATCCCAGAAAGGAAGCCAAGGTGCATTGCCCCACATGTGCTGGAGAGATCCACTGCAGGACTTGTCTGGGGAAGCGTGTGTCCACAAAGCTTAGATGTTGTACTGTACTAGGTAGGTTATATAGGTACACTGAAAGTACGCCATGAGGTTTCACAGTATGTCTTGTCTTTATGCACTATTTGTGAAGAATGAGGTAGATGGAGTAGATATATCGCGAGCATGCAAGAGGTAGAGCAAAGTCTTAAACCGAATCAAAACGAAAACGAAAGGCCAAACGCCCAGAAAACAGAATCGAGGAGAGAAGAGATCAATAACGATGAGATGGGACTGAGCATGTCTAAGCCACAACCCAGATCTGATGCAATGCCATGTCGAGGTGAGTGAACCATCGAGTCATCTAGACATTAAATTAAAGAGACAGAAGTAATGGGGGATACTGAGGGAATATGTAGGGGCTGTAGGGCAGAATGGTCAAAGGCTTAGCCAAAAACTTTCAAGAAACCCCAGAGACCCAGTCCACTGAGCACAGGGATCGTCAAATTATCATCCCAGCCCCACAGGTCGATAAACTCGCTGCCGGCAGCCACAATGCCAGAAACAACGCTCATCACACCCAGGGCCGCGGTACCAGTAATCGTGGTGGAAGTAACACCAGTCTCCCATCCCAAAAGACCCCGGACGCAGTCAGGCAGCAAGTTCAAGCGACCTGTGAACATGAACGCATCCTGGGGGTCGTTGGGGAAGGCTCCCATGTAGGGAACAAACCAGCCCCAGAATGTGGCGGCCGTGACGACACCAACAAGCCAAGCGGCCATCGTGCCAGCCAGGCTCTTCCCAGGCCGCAAATGCGGTGTGTAGCGGCCGTAGAGACGACCAAATGTGGATGCAGCGGTATCACACCAGCTCAGAAGAAGCACGCCCATGACACCGACGTCCTTGGGGAAAAACCGCAAGACGACGTACGCGCCGAGGAGATACCAGATCACACCATTGTATCCTTCGACCTCCGTCTCTCGCATGAGCGCACCCAGGCACCGAGTGTAAATCTTGTTAACCTTCTCTGAGCGATGGCGCAAAATATCCGTGGCTGCGATAGGAACTAGTGCAGAGAAGAGGACCGGCGTGATTTGTGATGTTTGAATACCGCGGCGATAGAGATCGAGCGTGAGGAAACCGATTGAGACGTGGAGGACCTTTCGAGGGATTTCGTGACGATGGATGAAACTGCGATATCGTGTGTGGAGAGGGATTAGACCGAGCGGAGATGGGGAGCGAGAGATGTCGCGCAAAGCATCCGGTAGGTTTGGCGACAGGAAGCCATTCGAGGACTTGCCAACAGTGGCCGGGGGGGATGCTGGGATTTTTGGGTTGGACCGACGTTTCGGACGACGGTTGCGTGAAGTCGATGGCGTTGAATCAGGTGAGCTAGCTGACCTCTCTGGGCCAGAACCGTCTTCTGTGACCTCAGACATTTGCTGCCGACGCGCCGCTGACCTCGTTGTCGGCGCAACATACCCATCACGTGCCTCGGGGCTGTCAGACAACGAGGGCGAGGGTGATATGACTCGAGGGGTCTCGGGGACCGTATTTGCGGATGAAGACATGTCAGGCAGTAGGGAGAACTTTGGGAGTGATGGCGTCCAAATGGAACCGTGGAATGGTCGGGCAAACGACTCGGCGCTGTCGCAGGCAAGACTGCCAAAGGGAATGAATGATCCTCCTAACGACTGAATGATGGGCGATCGTTTGAAGGTTCCGTCGTAGGAAAAAATGTCAAGGACGCCAAGCTAAATCACAGTGCATGGCTTATGCCCGGAAGACACTGATTCACGGAGAGACAAATTTAGACAAATTTAGACAAATAGAGGCTGTGCTGGCGCAAAAAGCCAGACGAGCTGATAGTTCGCGTTCTCTGTTTCCGCCCAATGCCGCTGTCACGTGCCTCCTATCTAATCGATAACGGATATTTTTTTCGCTGCGGCTTTGCGATCGGCGACAGGTGAAGGTCAACTTTGGGCGATTGTGCTGATATCGCCTTCGTCAAAGATGGCTCCTAAATCCTCTTCGTCCTCAAGAGCGTGGGATGGTCTCACGCCATCATTATCGCAATGGACCCTCGATGCTGTGGCATCGATGGGCTTTACACGCATGACGCCTGTGCAGGCCTCGGCCATCCCGTTGTTTATGGCGCACAAAGATGTGGTCGTGGAAGCTGTCACTGGTAGTGGGAAGACGCTGTCGTTCTTGATTCCGGTTGTCGAAAAGCTTTTGCGCCTTGAAGAACCGATCAAGAAGCATCATATCGGGGCCATTATTATCTCTCCGACAAGGTTTGTCACATCCAGTCGAATGCTACTTAGGCACGCCCGCTAATCATAATCCTTTCTGCAGAGAATTGGCATCACAGATTCACCAGGTTCTTTTATCGTTACTCGAGTTCCACCCCCCGTCAGCTGCAGCAATTCATCCTCCCGAGGGTGATGCGCCTCGTCCGAAGTCTTCTGCCTCGGTCCTAAAAGTCGTTCCACAACTCCTACTAGGCGGCTCTACTTCGCCCGCGGAAGATTTGAGCACTTTTCTCAAGAAATCTCCGAATGTGCTAGTTTCAACACCTGGCCGACTGTTGGAACTTCTTTCCTCGCCCCATGTTCACTGTTCACAATCGTCTTTTGAGATGCTGGTATTGGATGAAGCGGATCGCCTGTTGGACCTTGGTTTTAAGGATGACTTGCAGAGAATTCTGCGCCATCTTCCCAAGCAAAGAAGGACAGGTCTTTTCAGTGCTAGTATCAGTGAGGCTGTTGATCAGATTGTCCGTGTGGGTCTTCGCAACCCCGTCAAGGTCGCCGTCAAGGTCAAAGGCGGTGCTGGTAACGAAGACAAGCGTACTCCTGCCAGGTATATCTTGACCAGTTCCTTCAACATTTAGCCCTCACTAACATCTCTCTAGTCTTCAAATGACCTATTTGACGATACCTCCTGCGCATAAATTCTCCATTTTGAATCAAATCGTCACGACCGTTCAGCCTAAGCCCCAAAAAACGATCTTCTTTGTCTCAACATGCTCCAGTGTGGACTATCTTGCCATCATATTACCCATAATTCTAGGCAATGATTTCCTCCTCGTCCCTCTTCACGGGAAACATCCTGCCAACGTCCGTCAGAAGAACTTCACCCGCTTCACTACCTCCACTACCCCTTCAATTCTCCTAACTACCGACGTCGCTTCTCGAGGACTGGACATTCCATCCGTCGACCTAGTTGTGCAGATTGATCCCCCGTCTGACCCCAAGACATTCATCCACCGATGTGGTCGTGCCGGGCGTGCTGGACGCCGAGGTCTGAGCATCGTGCTTCTTCATCCGGGTCGTGAAGAAGACTACGTCTCATTCCTGGAGGTGCGAAAGACCCCTGTTGCACCATACAGCCTTCCATCTCCACCCAGCGACAGCGATGCGGCTGCCGCAACCCATCTCGTACGCAATACTATCTTGAAAGACCGAGCTCTTCATGATAAGGGCCAAAAAGCCTTTGTCAGCTGGCTTCGCAGCTACAGCAAGCACCAAGCAGCCAGCATATTCCGCGTGCCCGATCTGGACTGGGAGGCTCTCGGCAAAGCATGGGGTCTTCTCAAACTTCCCAAGATGCCGGAACTCCGCACCTTCACTGGAGATAAGACTCTGGGTGTCAGACTCGAGTGGGACAATTATGCCTACAAGGACAAACAGCGTGAGAAGCGGCGCAAGGAGGTTATGGAAGAAGCAGCCCAGGCAGCCGACGACCAGAAGGAGGATTCACGGAAGCGGCGTGCAGAGCAGAATGCCTCGTGGAGCCATAATATGGAGGAGAGAGAGAAGAAACTTAAGCGCAAAGAACTTAAGAAAGCACGCAAGGAAAAGGAGAGGTGGGAGCAGCTTCCTGAGGAAGAGAAGCAGAAAGCTCTTGAGACGCAGCGGATGATTGAGAAAATCAGGCACAAAAATGAGGAGCAGCATGCATCAAAGCAACCAGACAACTCAAAAGCATCTCATGCTTGCAGTGGTGATGAATTCGAGGGATTCGATTAGATGTGATTCACGTCGATATATGCATGACTAGCTAGATGCACAGATGAGAGACCAACCAATCTAAACTGGGTCAAAGCCTGGGAGGATGAACCCTCGTATTTAAACCACCACTCCAGGAGCATTCTTCATAGTTACCAGGATTAGATTTAGACTTGATATTGTACAAAGATGCCAACTTGCGTTTCTGAACCTGACTCTCGGACAGAATCGACAAAGGCCGCACATGGACATTGACAAGATCATAGACATGAAGGCTAACTGGCCAAAATTTTTCGAATCGAGCATGACCCCAGGCTTAGCCATTTCATTCTCAGGGCCTAAATGGACTTGTGTTCTCCGACCTGGCTCTGATACAGCGTCTCATAGTATCTAACCAAGTCAGCCCCTTTCTCCGCCCAGCTGTTTTCGACGATCGCCACCGCTTCTGGGTCGATGTTCAAGACCTCGACAAGGCTTCTGCGTGGCGGCCACTTGAGGTTGTTGAAGTTCCCATCCGGGCAAGTCTCCAACAGCCAAGCAACGTCGTCGGCTAGACTGCGCTCGGGAGCGTTCACAGCGCTAGACGCGATCGGGGTAGCACCTGAGTTGGCAATGTATGATGAGCCATCCACGGACATGGGGTCGGAGGCATAGGGAGTAGAGTTGCCGAGAGACACGGGGTCGGAAGCATAGGGACTAGAGATGCCGAGAGCGGAAGGCGTCGAGGTATTGCTGCTCGGGATACGAGTAGACTCCCGAAGGCGACTAGGAGTCTTCGGCTTGAACTGCTCTGCTTTGTTGCGAGCACGAGTCAAGGGAGAAGAACCCTCCATGCCGTCAGTTTCAGCTTCGGTCTCGGCTTGTTGAGCAGCTGAAGGTTCGGGATCGGAAGCGGCTAAGTGGTGTTGAGAGGCATTAGCAACTGGCTTTTTGGATTCTGTTGAAGCGTTACGCATCCGCAAGTGTGGAGGAAGCTTGCGAGGGGGCAGAGAGCCCTTTCGTCTAGGCAAACGAGAAGACGGGGAGCCAGAAGACAACGACGGTGAAGAGGAAGAAGAAGCCCATGGGTCCGGTGCCTCGAAGCCCCGGTTTCGCTGGCTCATACACGGTGGTGTGGAGGGCAAATCCGGGGATGACGAGGACGCATAGGGATCCGGGGCTTGGAAACCCCGCGTCCGCTTCATCGCCGAGCGGCGCGGGGTAGGTAAATGGGGAGATGAAGACAGAGAACCGATCATACCTTTCTGGGAGCTTAACGAAGCTGGGTCTTGGGGGTTTGATGGCGAGTCGGGAGTAGACATCAATCGGCTCGACTCAATCGGCGACAGATCCGGTGGCAGTAGTGTTCCTCGACTGTTCGGGACAAATCCGGGCGTGCGACAAGGCGCTTCATTTCGACGAAGAGCCCCATTTTGACTGCGGACTGGTTGATGGATCCGCTTCTGCTTAGTGGTAGTATCAACGCGGCGCTTCTTGGTGGGGTGGATATTCAATTGAGCTGCCATGGCAGCATCATCTTCGGCCTTTTCCAGCTGGGCCTTGACGTTTTCCCATTCCTCGGCAGAAAAGTCATCCTCTGAAACGGCGAGATCTTCTTCATCAAGGCCAAATCCACGACTCCGCTTAAGTGGATTTTTCTTTCCCGCATCATCGTTCGCAGGAGTGTATGCAATCTGGGATGCTGAAGTGAGTCCAGAGACTCGGCCATGCGTATAGGGAGTGACGGGCTGTGCTCTGGTGGTAAGCGGACTCCGATTCTTGGGAGACGTAGATGGCATGTCTCTCGAGACCCTGGCCGGGGAATTCGGGGAGACCCTGGCCGGAGACTTGGGGGAGAACCTAGTTGGGGACTGTAGGGAGGAAGAAGCATAGTACTCCTTGGGACGCGCAGCTTCCCGAGCGAGCTTCTCTTCGCGAAGTTTAGCCTCCCGCTTTTCTTTTTCAAGGGCCAGACGTGCGGCTTGTCGACGCTTGACAAATTCACGCTGGGCCTTATGGCCCTCTTCAATACTGTTAGACTGCTCCCCATAAAGCAGGGTGCGGGTGTCCACATAAGAGTAGGTACGACGCCTACGACGAGGCAAGGCAGGAGCACGACTCGGCGGAGGTGAAGGGGACGGACCATGAGGCAGGGAAGTTGTTGTCTGAGCTTGGTACATTGGCGAAAAAGCCAACTGGTCGGTCGGCGCGCGGGCAACGGCTAAGACATGAAAGAGGAGTTATCTCAATGGCTAGAACTATGGCTCCTAATTCAGCTGGATCACAATTCTTCTTAAT